>PVLA01009401.1:0-16042 GCA_004027455.1 Hydrochoerus hydrochaeris | reverse complement strand
GTGTGAAGAGTCCTTGACCTAAGACAGGCGCTGTCCTGGCAGGGACTGCCACTCCCATAAATGATAAGGAAAGCAATGTAGGGAGTGGCATAATAATCTCACACATCTCTTCCTCCTGCGGACTATGTCGGCTTGCATTTCCCGGGCTGACTAAATGTCAAGATTAAAATGTTAATTGATACCTATTGCCCTGAACCTGGGGCGCCTTCTGCTTGGAGTTGAGGTCAATTAACACCTATTGTTTGGGATTGTCCCTGCCTGGCCCTGGACCTGGGGCGTTACCTGCTTGGGGCTGGGGGTTGCTGCCAGGGTTGGCAAATATATATAACAGCTTCTAAAAAAATAAAGGCGGATTCAGATTCACTCACAGACTGGTGTGCAGTGTTTTCTGTCTCTCAATCGCCGACTCCCTGACCACCTTTGGGAAACCCTAGCCCTGCCACAGCTGGACTCCGGCACACTCCCAAAGCAGCCCCTTTTATTAGGTGTATACAGTGACAGGTGAGGCTAGTACAAGATTACAGCTCATCAGAAGACCCAGACTCAAGAGAGCATAGATGATCACATGCTAAGGATCCTGTCCTGGAGTAGAATCCTGGGATGACTCGAGAAGGCACAGAAGATTTTATGCATAGAAGAGTCAATGGGAAATCTCACATGGGTGGTACCAATAATTCCAAACCTCCCTTTTATCCCAGAGGGAAATATGCAAAAGTAGTTGTTGTGAATTTGCAGTCCACAGCACCTAAGTCACTAAACTGCCCAAGCTGGACTCAAACGTGTGATCTTCCTGCCTCAGCTTCCCAGAGTGCTAGGATTACAGGCATTTGCCTCCATGTCCAGCTGATGTGGTGTCTTTTATAAGGTTAACACATTCCATTATTTTTATCCTGGATTAAGACATGGACATAAAAGCAATTCCATTGTAACTAGTTATAGTACAACTTTGTCTATTAGTCAAATGAACGGTGAGCAATTTCAGAGATGTTGTAGATGTATTTACCAAGCAGTTATTATACACATTGGCACAGTATTACAGTAAGCACCTGGGAAACATAGTTCTTGATTTCCTGAAGTTTTTGATGTTGTAAAAATTGTGTGTTCAGTTTCATTTTTGCAATGCCGGGAATTGAATCTCAACCCTCATATATGTTAAGCAAGCACTCTGCACTGAGTTATACCCCCAAGTCTTTTTTCAGTTTCATTTTGAAACAGGTTCTTGCTAAATTGTCCAAGAGAGCCTCAAACATGCAATCCTCCTGTCTCAGCCTCCCAAATGGCTGATATTATGGGTATATGCCACTGCACCTGGTTCTGAAGTTTATCATAACACATATTTATTTAATCATTATCTTTGTTTTACAGTGAAAAACAAAGGCTAAGAAAAAATAACATTCCAAATAATTATTCCACTGGACCCAGTTAGGATTATATGTGCATGTGTTTATAAGTGCCCAGCATAGCTTGTGAATTTATTATTAATTACAAGCAACATAAAAATATCATCTTGGCAGAAAAAGATGACTTTCCTTGCAAGTCCTAACCATCATGTGGTCATCAGTACAGCTGTGTGGGTCAGGCATCCTGCCTGGCTGCTGTCATTGCAGAGCTGATTCCATCGTCTCTCCTAAATTAGCTCCTCTCCCTGCTCTGTCTGTCTGTCTGTCTCCCCCTGCCTCAGGAAAACCTTCACTCTCAGCACTGCCTGTCCAGAATCCCTTCTCCCTCATCCTGGCCTCTAATGCACCTTCAATAATCAACAGATCCACTTCATTCTATCTCACGCATGTACTTTGAAACCTATTTTACTTTTTCTACTCCCTTGGAATAATACAACAGCATCCTGCTTACACTTCAAAGACCTTAGGTCCTTTGTTTGCTTGTTTTTGCAAAAAAATATTTTTTTTGGAGACACAGACTCGCTCTATAGTTCAGGGTGGCTTCAAACTCACAGTGATTCTGCTGACTCAGCCTCCCAAGTGCTGGGATTATAGGCGTGTGCCACCATGCCTGGCATAAAAATACCATTTTTATATAGTAAATAAACTTTATTTATCTCCCTTTTGGAGATGACATTGACAACAGTCACAGATTTGCCTACAGAATAATATGTATTGACTACTGACCATTTACAGATTCTTTTCTTCTGAAAAATACAAGTACAAAATTTAAGTAAGTGCCATTAAAGATTTATCCTATGTCATAACTAGTCTTTTTTTTTTATTTAGAGAAAAAAAGCAAAACAGAAAAAAAGTTATCAACTAGGATTTCTTACTGTATTATGTCATAGCTAGTCTTGACAAATATTCAACAAACTGATCTGGGTAATAGTCAATTAAATACTATAATTTACCAGAAAAAAGATCCACTAAACTTCCTGTCAACATGTAAAAATACTATTTGGAAAGTTGAGAAAAATATAATTAGCTCCTGCATATCTCTCACCAAGACAGTCAACATTTTAGTATATGTGCTGCCGAAGCAAGCACACCAGTCAACATTTTGCTGTGCATTAATATCCCTTCCTACATATACAGGTGCGGTTCAGTCTAGTCTTGATCTCACTAGGTAGCCCAGGTTAGTCTATCTCAGCATCCTGCCTCAGCCTCCCAAGTGCTAGCATTACAGATGTGTGCCACCGTGCCTGGTTACACTATGATTTATAATTGTTCATAGGGTTTATAAGGATAATTTTTGGCTGGGTGCATGTCTGTGAACTCACCACTTGGGAGACTGAGGCAGGAGGGTCACCTCAAGCCTGGGCTACACAGTGAGTCCAAAGCTAACATAAACTAAACGGCATGATGGCACATGCCTGTGATCCCAGCACTCAGGAGGATGAGGTAGGAGGACTGACATGAGTTCCAGGACAGCCTGGGCTACATAGTGAGTTCAAGGCCAACCTGAACTACACAATGAGACCCTGTCTCAAAAAACAAACAAACAAACAAACAAACAAAAATGACAGAAAACAAGGCCAACATGAACTACATACTGAAATTCTGTCTCAAAAAAAGTTAGGGTCAGGGATTTAGCTCAGTGGCATAAGCATAAGTGCCTGCCTTGTAAGCGCGCGGTCTTGAGTTTGGTCCCTGGTACCAAAAAAAAAAAAAAAAACAACTAATAATTTTTGCTTACTTTATCTCTTAAAAAATTTGAAACAAGGTTTTGCTAAATTATCCAAACTGAACTCAAATTTGTAATTCTCCTACCTCAACCACCAAGTAGATGGGACTATATGCACATGCCACGGCACCTGTAATTTACACATTTCTTTTTTCCTGGTGCTGGGGATTAATCCCAGCATTTTGTGCAGGGTGGACAAACACTATACCATTAGGCTATACCTGAGATCTATTTGTTTATTTTTAAATTGATAAAATTATATTTATTTATGATAAATATGTTTGATATAGGTATATATAATGGAAGGGCTAAATCATACTAATTAACATACGTGTTATCTCACATGCAAACCTGCTGTATGTGTGTGGGATGGGAACACTTGTAGTTGAGCCTGGCTTTGAATTCACTATGTAGCCCAGGCTGGCCTAGAACTTTCAGCAATACTCACGCCTCAGCCTTCTGAGTGCTAAGGATTTATAAGTATACAATACATAAACAGTAATTTTAATGCAAAATTATTTTTATATAATGTGTTTACTGTGAGCCTCACTACCAGGAAAGAGGACATTTTACTCTAGACTTGATGTGGTGGTAGACACCTAGAATCCCAGCATTTGGAAGGCTGAGGCAAGAGCAGCTCTATCAGTTTGAGGCCAGCCTGGGCTACACAATGAGTTCAACACAGTCCTCAAACATTTATCCAGACCCTGTCTCCAAAAATTTTTCACTCTAAATTTTAAAAAATGGTTTAATATTAGCTATATGCCATGCCCTTCCATAAACACAAATTATTTCCAATTTAATCCACAGAAATAGTTTAGTGTGGGTATTATTTTCTCCATATTACAGAGGAGAGATTTGATAAAATATGACATAGCTAATAAGCCACAGAGAAAACATATGAGCACACCTGTCTTTAGTTTTATCATTTTGCAACTTATATATTGCTTTCCTGGAATTTATTTTTCTCTATTTAGCTGATTATAAATATGAATATATCATGCATGATGACTACTATATGTGTTTTAACAAAGTAATACTTCAGTTTTCAGGAGGTTATGTAAGGTATTTATACTGTAAGCAAATATCTAAGTGGAAACAGTCCACAGATAACATGTTGTCTTAGTTACTTTTCTCTTCTTCCTAAGACAAACTACTTGATGCTCAAAATGAAGGAAGGAAAGGTTTATTAAGCTCACAGTTTGTGGAGGTTTCAGTCCATAATCACCTAACTCCAAGGCAGGGTGGCATGGTACTGGGGCAACACTTCAAGGCAGCAGAAGACAGCAAAAGCAGCAGGAGCAAAAGGGGAAGAGCAGACCTCTTTTCCTCCCTTATAGTTTAAGCAGGCCATCCCTGCCCCCTCCCCAGGCATGTGTAACGCTCACCTTCTCCCTGTCCTCCTCTTTTATATTTTATTTTAGAGAGAGGAAAGTAAAAAAATAAATAAATAAAAAACAATGATACAGAATGTAAAAACAGGATAATTTTTTTTTTTTTTTTTTAGTACCGGAGATTGAACTCACAACCTCACACTTGCCGGGCAGGCACTTACGCCACTGAGCTAAATCCCTGGCAGGATAATAAATTAACAATGGTTAATATATTGCATATTTTTGCCTTCAAAGTAGTTGCTCAGATTACAAGATAAGGCATAAAAATTAATCAACAAATATAAGTACAAACCAATCTTTTCAAAGACCTAAAAGAAATTAGTAGTATATTTACATTAGCTATCTTGTACACATACATATATATGTATGCATATTTATTTTCTTTTCCCTTCCTTCATTTCTCATTTCCCACAACAAACTTGTTCTTTTTTTGTAAGCAGTTTCTTCTCCCTTCTCAATATCTATTCCAGATTTTGTATCTTAGTTACTCTTTCAGTTTCTTACACTAGAGACAAGATGATGCTTACACAGGCAAGTGTGATTTATTTCATTTATGAGTTAGCCTCTAATTGCACCCATTTATCTATAAACACCTTGAGTTTATTCTTCTTATTCCTGAGAAGTACTCCATTATATAAAAATAACACATCATTTTATGCATTCCTTGGTTGTTGGGCATTTGGGTTGTTTCCAAGATTTTGCTATTATAAACTGTGCTTCTATAAACATGGGTGCACATGTCTCACTGTGGTATGATGTTTTTTATTCTTCTGGGGAAATACCCAGAAGGGAAATATAGTTGTGTCAAATGGAACCTTTAATCCTAGTTTTTTGAGGAATTTCCACACTGATTTTCACAATGGTTGTACCAGTCTACACTCCCACCAACAGTAGAGAAGAGTTGCTTTTTCCCCAAAGCCCCTCCAGCATTTGTTTTTGGTTGATTTCTTGATGATAGCCATTCCTTCTGGGGTGAGATGGAATCTCAGTGTTGTTTTAATTTGTGTTTCTCGGTTGACAAAAGATGCTGAACATTTTTTTCATATATTTATTTTTCATCTGAGATGTGCATATTCATCTTAGATGCCCACTTTTTGGAGTAGGTCTTAGAATTGAGAGGTCTGATTTTTTTCAATTCTTTATATATTCTAGATATAAGTCTTTTGTCTGAAGGACAGTTGGAAATTTTTTTTCCAATCTGTGGGGTTTTTTTCACTTTGTTCTTGATTTATTTTGATGTGCAGAAACTTTTAATGAGATCCCAGTTTTTGATTCTTTGAAGTACTTCCTATGCAGTATTATTTTTGTTCAAAAACTCTGTGCCTATACTTATGTCTTCTAGAATTCTATCTACTTTCTTTGCATGTAGATTTAGTGTTTCTGTTTTAATACCTAGATCTTTGATCCATTTTGACTCTAGTGTACAGTGATACACATCCACCTATTTTTAGTCTTTGGCATGTGGAAAGTCAGTTTTTTCAGCTCCATTTATTAAAGAGGCTTTCTTCCAGTACTGATGTTTGGCCCCTTTGTCAGAGATACAGTGGTTGAGCATCTTGGTCATTGTGTCTACATCTTCTAATCTATTCCATTGATCCTCACAACTTTTTTTTTTTTTTTGCCAGTACCATGCTGACTTTATCACAGTTGCTTTGTGGTATACTTTCAAGGCAGAGATTGTGATACTTCCTGTCTTACCTTTATTGCTCAGGATTGCCTTTGCTATTCCAGGTCTCTTCTGTTTCTCAAAGAATTTTTGGAATGTTTTCTCTTGTTCTGTAAAATATGCTAATGGTGTTTAAATTGAATTGAATGAAATCTGTATAACAATTTTGGGAATATGACCATTTTGACAATGTTGACTCTTCCTATCCATGAGCAAGGGATATCTTTCAATTTTCTGATATCCTCTTTACTCTCTTCTTTCAGAATGCTGTAACTTTCAGTGTAGATCTTTTACTTCCTTTCTAAGTATTTCATTTTTTAAAATGTTATTGTGAATGTTGTGGTTTCCCTAATTTCTCTCTCAGTGAGTTGGTTGTTTGTGTAGAATACTATTGATTTTTGAGGGTTGACTTTGTATTCAGCTACAATACTGAATTTGGTTATTAATTCTAGAAGTCTCTTGGTAGTTTTGGGGGTCTTCTAAGTAGAATATCATGTCATCTGTGAATAATGATAATTTAACTTCTTCCTTTCCTATCACAATTCATGTTATTTCTCCCTCTTGTCTAATTGTTCTGGCTAATGCTTCCAGAACTATATTGAATAGGGGTGGTGATAGTGGACATACTTGTCTTCTTTCTGATTTTACAGTGAAAGTTTTCAGTTTTTTTCTATTTAGTATGATTTTAGCTGTTGGTTTGTCATAGATGGCTTTTATCAGATTGAGACAAAGACCAATCTACTCCAATTTTCTGTAAGGTTTTTTTTTTATCATGAATGACTGTTGGATTTTATCAAAAACTTTTTCTACATCTATTGAAATGATCATGTGATTTTTATCTTTGCATGTAGATAATATACCTGTTCACATGGTATATTATGTCTATTGGCTTGTGTATGTTGAACCATCCCTGTTTTCTAGGATGAATCCCATGTGACCATGTTGTATAATCTTCTTGATGATTTGCTGAATTCTGTGTGCTAGTATTTTACTGATGATTTTGGCATCTGTATTCATTAGGGAGATTGACCTGTAATTCTCCTTTTGGTTGGATTTTTCTCTGGTTTTGGTATCAGAGTAAAACTTGCCTGTAGGAATGAGTTAGGGAGAATTTCTTTCCTTTCAAGCTCCTTAAAGAGTTTGAAAAGTATTGACATTAAATATTGTTTAATTTTCTTATAGAATTCAGCCTTGAATCCATTAAGATATGGGCTTTTGTTTGTTAAGTTTTTATTATGTTTTTACTTTTGACCGATACTGGGTTATTCAGAATTTTTATAACGTCTTGATTCAGTCTTGGTAGTTCATACATTTCTAGGAATCTATACATTGCTTCTGTATTTTCCAACCACTGTGAGTAAAGATTTTCAAAGTAGCTTGTTTGTTTGTTTGTTTGTTTGTTTGTTTTTGTTGTTTTTTTTGTCTTTTTTGAGTCAGGGTCTCAATATGCGGTTCAGCTGGCCTTGGGCTCACTTTGTAGCCCATGCTGGTCTTGAATTTGCCACAGTCTGCCTGCCTCAGCCTCCCAAGTGATGGGATTACTGGAGTGTGCCACCACGGCCAGCTCAAAATAGTTTTTAATGATTGTTATGGTTGAGAAATTGTATCAACTTGAGCAGTTTAGAGACTCAGCCAGGAGACAGGATTCTTATTATGTAAACATTCTCATCCTGTGCAACAGGAGGGCAAGGAGATTTCAGGAGTGCTACACACACCCTGGAAGAGGGAGTGGCCTGAGTACAATATAAGGGAGGGGAAGACACTTACTCTCCCTCCTTTTTCTCTGACTGATTTTGCTGGCTTCTACCCTGGAGTGTTGCCCTGCTGCCATGCCTCTCTACCTTGGAGCAAGCCTATTATGGAATGAAACCACCACAGTGAGCTAAATAAACCTTTCCTTCCTTCATTTTGGGTGTTGAGTATTTTGTCCTAGCAGTGAGAGAAAAGTACCCAAGACAGAATTTGGTACCAGGAATGGGGTTGTTGCTATAACTATACCTGAACAAGCAGTTCAAGAGTCTTTGGGAATGGCTTGTGGGTAGTGTTTGAAAACATTCCGAGATGTCATCTGAAAGAGTAGCCCTGGAACAGCTTAGGCTGTTCTGTATGGGAGATTCTGGTTAGAGCTCACAAGACCAGAAAACCAGTAAAGACCAGGCTCAGGAGTTTTCTGCTGGGAAGCAGAACTACACTGGTTGTTGGACTCCAGACAATGTGTTTTATGGCTTGGCAAAAAGTTTGTCTGTGTTTTGCTTATGTCAGAGACTTTTCCTGAGACTGAAAGTAAAGGTGGCAGATTAATTGATCCAGCAGAAGAAATTTCCAGGCAGTCAAATGTTGAGGTGGTGGCATGGCTATTGTTAGGGGATTTTAGCCAAACTTATATTGTGAGTCAAGAGCAAGAACCCAGAAGCATGATTTAAAACGTGAGTTTGGCCACAAAGGAAGCTCCAGTAAAGCTGTGGACTGTAAAGCTAGAGCTGAGATCTCCATTGCTGAGAAGGAACAGAATAGAAAAGAGGGCCTGAAGGCATCACAAAAAGCAGCAAGTCTCAAAACTTTGCAGCCTCAAAAGGTGAAACACTTTGCTTTGAGATGAAAGCTGCAGTGTGCAATGTTTCAAAATGGCAGTGGCCATACCATGTTCCAGAATGGCATTAGTATAGAAAATTTGTTCCTCAGAATTGGGTTCAGAGTGCCCAGTGATCCAGGCACTCAACTCCTATAGCCAAGAGAGAGAGGAACACCTGGCTATTGTTCCAACTGGCAGCAGACCTTAACATCATCTACAAGGCTTATTTATGTTCAAAGAGAATAGAAGAGTTCTGAAGTTTAAAAAGCTTTCACCCTGATTTCAGAAAATCTTAGAGGCTAGGCAGTGTCCCCCTGTGAGGGAAGTGTGTGAAGCTGTGAATGTGAAGCCAGAAGAGTGGAGACCTCAGAAGTTTGAAAAACCTAGGAATGTGAATCATGTAAGGAACGCTGCAAGGAAGGAGCAAAGCCAGCCCAAGAGAAAAACCATGTGAACTACAACCACCACAAGTGCCACTGGGGTGGAACAACACAAGCCCTTTGGAGCTCACAATTTGCCACAGATGGCTTCAGATGCTGGATGTGCAACTCCAGGACTTAATGTTTGCACTACTGAATTTTGGACTTGCTTTGGTCCCAATCCTTTGTATTCCCCTGATTGTAATTTTGAAATGAAAATATTTATCTTGTGCCATTGCATGTTGGAAGTGTTTAACTTTGTTTTCATTTGTACAGGACTTTATAGCTAAGAGTTTGTCTTACATATTGGAGGAGGCTTGGGACTTGAATTTTTCAGCAATGGTTAGGACTTTGGCAACTCTTGTAGGTGGACTAAATGCCTTTTACATAAAGGGATGTGTATGAGTCTTTGGGGTACCAAGGCAAAATGTTATGGTTCTAATGTAATATAATATTGATAGACTTAATGTTGGTTCTTAAGGATTGTTAAACCTGTGTTATAATGTTCAAGTTTCAAAATGTTAAGAAAAAGCATGCCTGTGTATCTGGAGGCTGTTTTAAAGAAATGTGTGTGCTTGCCAAGTTGACAAGAAGTGGGTTGCTTTTTTGTTTTGTTTTGTTTGTTTGATTGTTTTATGTGTGTGGCACTAGGGATTAAACCCAGGGCCTTTTCATTGAGCTACATCCTTGCATTCCCAGACTCTTTATATTTTTTATAGCTTTAAATTTTTGCAACTCAGTTTTGCTAAGTCATTGCTAAGTCAGGCTGGGCTTAAACTTGCAATCCTTCTGCTTCAGCCTCCCAGAGAGCTGTGATTGCAGGTATGCACCCACTACCTGGCTTTTCCTGTGGTTTTCAGAGCCATCTTCCTCTAATATTGGTGCAAATCCTCCTTTTCTAGAGCACATTCTACATTTGACTAGTGTGTCTTCCCTAATGGCTTTCCTTCATCTAGGTGACCTAGCTGAATGGCATGTCACTTGTTTTTGTGTGTTACCATAAACAGTGCCGCACTCCTTTGGCCAATTTTGGTCATTATTTATTCAGCTCTTGTGATTACTTATTTATGTCAGTTATTTTCTTTGAAATGTTAGTTTCGCAAATGTTTGAGCAGCTGAGCATTTGGAAAGGGTAGGAGAGAATAGCAAGAGACAAAATATATCACAGAAAGCAGAGCCTGTGAGCTCTTCTCTTTAAGAGTTACTATTGTTATGTTCATTTGAGGTGTACAATGTGCAGTTGTTTTTAATTTTTTTTCAAATCCATTTTATTCATAGATAAAAATAAAGAAAAATAAAAGGACAAAAATTTACAACAAAATTTCAAAGCATATGAATCAGGGAGGTCACAATGGTACATACATTGTGCACTGTCATCCCCCAATCATTCCCCCAAGCACAAGACAACTGCTTTTAACTGAACACCAGTACAAATCTTTCTCTACAATGAACTCAGAGAAATCAGTAGTTAACTATCTTAACTATTTCTATATACATATACACATATACATACACATGTTTTTTCTTTCATCTTGTCACACAAAAGAAACAGTAAGATTTTTCTTTTTTTAAATTTTATTTAAAGAGAAAAAAAGCAAAACAGAAAAAGGGGTAGAAACAATACAGAATTTCAGAAAAAAATAAACAGTAAGAAATCACTAGTTGATAAATTACATATTGTCTTCTTAGACATAGTTGTTTAAGTTACAAAATTAAAGCACACAAAGTGGACATTCAAACAGTGAGACTGCAAAAAGTTCAATGATCCAATAACAACTTAGCAACATGGTTATCAATCCTGTACACTTAAACATAAATGCAGTTATATCCTTTAGAGCACTTTTTTTTCTTCCTTTTACTTTTTAAATCCATTATCTGTTTAGTTATATCCTGTTTCAGGTTGCTCAGTACCTTACTGAACTATTATAATGTTGTTATTTACTTTTTAATCACCTTATATTATTCTGTTGCTTTGTTTTTGAGTTTCTCCTCATCCATGCCCCATGGATCAGCTTTGGTGTAGCAGGGAGGTTTTTGGAGGCATTTTTGTTACTTTGTTATCTACCTTTTTTTTTTGAAGGTAGCAAAATACAGCAGAACAAGACAGAACAAACCCATGGGAGGCAGTGCAGTGAAACTGGCACAGAACCTCACAGAAGGTCACCAGGACACCTACAATAGGAACAATAGTACATCCCATTCTGTTCACATTAGCTGTTCTTTCAATCAGGTAGAGCAAAATGGAAGGAAATACTGAACTTATAAAAACAAAATATTGAATAGAGCAGTACTATTAATCAAAACTGAGCAAAACAGTAATAAAAATATTTGCCTTCAAAGAGATGGTAGGAGGAAATCCCCCTTACTTGTCACACTGCATACGTTCATCCTCCCAAGAGATACTCAGACCTCTGGCTTCCCCTTGCTAATGGGGCAAGGGGAATGGATCACTGTCTGATTCTTAGCCTGTGCACCGGCAGGCCCCCAGCTGCTTACCAGGGCAGTGAGCAGGCTGCCTGTTCTCCCAGTGCCCCAAGTTCTAACATGATGCAGAGCTCAGGAATGGCTGATAGTTCTTGTCCTGGTGCGCCGGCAGCTTGTGAGGCCCCAAGCTGCTTATCAGGGCAGCAAGTAGGCTGCCTATTCTCCCAGCACCCCTAGTTCCAACATGATCAGTAAGATGTTTCTTTACACATGTATTTGTTATTTGTGTCACTAATAAGTATGTGTTTTTTTTGTTTTTTTTTTTGTACCCGGGATCAAACTGAAGACCTCACACTTGTCAGGCAAGCATTTATATTGCTGAGCTAAATCCCCAGCCCCATAAATATGTTCTCAAGGTGCAACTATCTACCTATAAAAGTGTCTAGTTTATTATTCTCTGAGGCTGAGTAGTACTCCATTGTATAAAAATACCACATCTTTTGTATCCATCCCTCAGTCAATAGGCATTTAGGTAGTTTCCAAGATCTGGCTATTATAAACAGTGCTATATAGACACAAGTGCACATACATCCCTGTGGTATAGTGTTTTTCTTTTGGAAAGATACCCCAAAAAGGTATAATTGGGTTGAATGGGACCTCCGATCCTAGTTTTTTGAGAAATCTCCACACTGATTTCCACAGTGGTTCCACCAGTTTGCATTCTGATTTACAGAGAGAAACTGTTCCTTTTTCCCCACAGCTTCTCCAGCACTTGTTATTAGTTGATAACAGCTATTCTTTCTGGGCTGAAGTGAAATCTCGCTGCTGCTTCAATTTGCAACTCTCAAATGACCAGTGATGCTGAACATTTTTTCACATATTTATTTGCTGTTTGTATTTCTTCATCTGAGAAGGGTGTATTCATCTCAGATGCCTATTTTTTAGTTGGATGTTTAAATCTGGGAAGACTATGCCCAACAAACGCACCAAGCAGTAAGCAAGAACCAGATTGCAGCCTCAGGCCCTGACCACGTGCTCTGGAGGAATCCCAGCACACGGAAAGGGACTTTGAGCTTGCTCCCAGGCAGTAAGACCACATGCTGCATCAGAAGCCACCCCAAGGCATACACAGGGATGGGGCCTAACCAGGCCGTGCCCAGCAAACGCCAAGCAGTGAGCAGGACTCTGTTGGAATCTCAGCACATGGAAAGGGATTTTGAGCATGCTCCCAAGTAGTGAACTTTGGACTACAGTGGATTAACTGTGTCAGTGTGGTGAGTATGCCCCTAAAATAGAGGTGTACAGTGGGTAAATAGGGCCAGTAGTAAAGCCCCCTCCAACTAACTAAAAGACCTTGGTGAGTCTGAAAAGAGTGTGGGTGACCACCTCCTACACACAGAAAACATCAGGCAGAGTGAAAATGACAAAAATAAAAAGCAAAATGCAGTCTCAAACATCTAGTCCACCAGAAGCAAGTGCAGGAGACATTGAAATAGAGGACCCCAAAAGTAACACACCAGGAACCTCTGAAAAGATAGCAAGCAAAATAAAAAAAACAACTCCATGAGGCTATAGAGGAAATCAAATTAGAAGCACTCTCCCATGTAAAGACAGAAATAACAACCTTAGTAAAGGAGTTGCTGAGTGCAGCTAAAGAAGAAATTGAGAAAAAAGTACATAAGCATGGGAAACTAATAGAAACCTTGAATGAGCAATATAGAAAATATGCAGAATTCATGAAACAAACTGAAAGAGACATCCAAGAAACAAGAAATTCTATTAAAGCTTGCAAAACCACTTAAATGAAGCTGAGGATAGGATTTCAGACCTTGAGGACAGGATCGCAATTAGTGATCATGCAAGGATAAAACTTTTAAAAATAACAAAGCAGCATGACGTGACAATCCAACAGCTTCAAGATGATGCCAAGAGCAACGATGTAAGATTAATAGGCTTCAGTGAAGAGGCAGGAGTCAAAGCAAATGACATAGCCAAAATATTCACAGAATAGAAGAAAATTTCCCAAACATGGGGAAAGAATCTGATATGCAGATAAGTGAAGCATATAGAATGCCAAACAGTCACAATTAACATAAATCTACACCCAGACACATAATAATTAAGATCTCAGACATGCAGCATAAAAAGAGAATACTAAAAGCTGTTAGAGAAAAGATACAACTCACTTACCAAGGAAAGCCCATTAGAATCACAGCAGACTTTTCAGCACAAACCCTCAAGTCAAGAAGAGCTTGGAGTGAGGAATTTCAAGCCCTGAAAGAAAACAACTTTCAACCCAGACTGTTGTACCCAGCAAAACTTACATTCAAATTTAATGGAGAAACAAGATACTTCCATGACAAAGAACAGCTGAAGAAATTCACATCCACCAAACCAACCCTAGAAAGAGTACTGAAAGACATACTACACAGAGATAAAAATGACCAAAATCCCCAAAACAACAACAGAAAGAAACCACCAGGTAGGATAAACAATTAAATCAGGAAAAGCAGAAAGCAAACAACTGGAACATAACATGGCAAAGTCAAGCCAGTACATATCAGTGATATCCATAAATGTAAATGGCCTCAATTCACCTATAAAAAGAAATAGACTGACAGAATGGATCAAGAAATATGATCCCACAATATGCTGTATACAAGAAACACATCTGACCCAAAAAGAAACTCATAGATTAAACGTCAAAGGATGGAAAACAGTATTCCATGCAACAGGAACCCAAAAAAAAGCAGGGGTAACTATTGTATTTGCAGACAACGTGAACTTCAAACCTAAAATGATTAAAAGAGATAAAGAAGGTCACTGCATACAAGTTAGTGGAAAAATTCAAGAGGAAGAACTAACATATATATATATATATATATATATATATATATATATGCACCAAATACAGGAGCACCCAACTATATAAGACAGATACTAATGGACTTGAAAAACCAAATACACAAGAACACAATTATAACAGGGAATCTTAACAGCCCATTGTCACAAAGAGACAGATCAACTAGACAAAAAGTCAGCAAAGAAATAACAGAACTGAATCATACCTGTGAGCAATTGGACTTAGTAGATATTTACAGAGTGTTCCACCCAACCACATCAGAATACACATTCTTCTCAGCAGTACATGGGACATTCTCCAAAACAGACCATATATTATCCCATAAAACATTAAGTAAATGCAAAGTTATTGAAATCATCCCATGCATAATGTCTGACCATAGCACACTGAAATTGGAAATTAATGGCAAAAAAAATTGCAAAACCTGCATAAATACATGGAAATTAAATCACAACCTTTTGAACAACCAGTGGGCTACAGATGAAATTCAAGAAGAAATAAAGCAATACCTACAATTCAATCAAAATACAGAAAGAACACACTGTAATCTGTGGGATGCAATGAAAGCAGTCTTAAGACAGAAATATATAGCAATAAATTGTCATTTAAAAAAAAACAGAATGAGCAAAAATAAACAAGCTAATGCTCCATTTCAAGCTTCTATGAAAAGTAGAGCAAGTTAAACCCAAAGCTCATAGAAGACAGGAAATTGTTTTAAGGACTTTTTTTTTTGGTACCAGGGATGAACTTATGACCTTGCACTTGCCAGGCAGGTCCTTATGCCACTGAGCTAAATCCCTGGCCAGAGGAAATTGTGAAGATTAGAGCAGAAATCAATGCAATTGAAACTTAAAAAATAATACAAAGAAATAATGAATAAAAAAATCTGGTTTTTTGAGAGAATAAACAAAATTGACAAACCCCTAGCTAACTTTATCAAGAAAAAGAAAGAAAAAACCCAAATTCACACAATAAGAATTGAAAACGGGGAAATTACTACAGATCCCACGGAAATTCAAAAGATCATGAATACCTACTTTGAAAATCTCTACTCACATAGAATGGAAAACACAGAGGAAATGGACAGATTTCTAGAAACATATAAATTACCAAAGCTCAACCAAGAAGATATAGCAATTTTGAACAACCCAATATCAGCTATTGAAATTGAAAACATATTTAAAAACTTAACAACAAAGAAAAGCTCAGGTCCTGATAAATTCACAGCTGAATTCTACAAGAAATTTAGAGAAGATTTGATGCCAATTCTCCTTAAACTCTTCAATGAAATTGAGCAGAAAGCAATCCTCCCTAAATCATTCCTGAAGGCAAGTATTACTCTGATACCAAAACTAGAGAAAGATCCAACCAAAAAGGAAAACTATAGGCCAATCTCACTAATGAACACTGATGCAAAGATTCTCAATAAAATACTGGCAAATAGAATGCAGCAAATCATCAAGAAGATTATACATCATGACCAAGTGGGGTTCATTCCAGGAATGCAGGGATGGTTTAACATATGCAAATCAATAAATGTAATACACCACATCAACAGAGCCAAAAACAAAAACCACA
>PVLA01009400.1:0-75718 GCA_004027455.1 Hydrochoerus hydrochaeris | reverse complement strand
TTCTCTTTCTCCTTTTGCCTGGGTTACACCCAACTTCTCCCTCTTTTCTAAG
Source organism: Hydrochoerus hydrochaeris (assembly GCA_004027455.1). Classification (NCBI taxonomy): domain Eukaryota; kingdom Metazoa; phylum Chordata; class Mammalia; order Rodentia; family Hydrochaeridae; genus Hydrochoerus; species Hydrochoerus hydrochaeris. The sequence goes on along the minus strand of PVLA01009400.1, from coordinate 75,666 downwards.
GTCCCTCTGATCCCAGGTTCCCCTGGGCCTCTCTTTTCTTCTTCCTCCCCACAAAGCGTTTGGAGCCTAAGCCCGCACATGTTGGGGCGCTGTTAAGGTTCAGATCCCAGGGGTTTGGAAAGTGACAGGATCCTGGGGGTGCGGGACTCTGGGATGCATGAATGTGGGCTGGATGTGCCGGGAGGAGGCAGGGCCTGGCTGGAGGCCGGTGGGCGTGGTCTGGGGCGTGGCCTCGCCCTGGCCCCTCCCCTCGCTGCCTCCGGCTCCAGGGCGCAGAGCGGCTCCGTGCTGCAGATCCTTCCGCAAGGCCGTTCTGCCTTGGAGCCCGCTGACCCTGGGCCGAAGCCGTGAGCTGCCCCGTTACGTGGTGGACGATGGGTATTTTATTCCGGCCACAGGAAAGCGAGGGAGACAGGGCCTAAGTTATCTCTCCTCCTGGGCAGCACCGTGATTTTCCCAAGCACCTTTAGGGAACCATGATCTCGCTCCACGCAACTCACGGTTTAAAGCGTGCGCAGTGCCGGTTTGGGAGCATGTTTATCACCTGCAGAGCAGGTGCGTGCTGGTCAGCCCTCGCCACCCCCACCCCTCCCCGCCGCCACCCCCACTCCTCCCCGCTGCCCTAAGCAGCTGCTGATCTGCGCCTGGTCTCAGCAGCTCCCCCATTCTGAATGCCTGGGGCACTCCACGCCTTGGGGGCCTGGTTCCTCAGTTGGACGTTTCCAGCTTCATCCCTACGGTCTCGAGCACCGGTTCTTCCTTCCTTGTAAGGCTGCGGAATGTCCCCCTCCACGGAGGAGCCTGGGCAGCCTCCACCTTTTCACACCTATAGGGAGGGTGACCGTGGACGTGCTGCAGGGACTTTCCCGCGCTGTGGGTTGTATGAGCCTCAGCTTTGTGTAAGGGCAGCACTGAGATAACCACACTCAGGTGCACTGAGATCACGGCGCTGCCACATCTGGATCCTAACACTGGGGGAGGCCGAGGCAGGAGACTATAAGTTCCAGGCCAGTCTAGGGGTGCAAAGCTCAGTGCAAAGGTCCTGGTTCAATCCCCAGGGTGGAAAAAAGAAGTCACAAAGGCCAAGACTCATGGCACGCAGGGCCGGCAGGGAGGAGGGATCCGGGCTGAGGCAGGGTCTCCCCTGGGCCCTTCCAGCCTCTGCTGCAAGTGAGGGAGGCCCCAGCCTTCCCCCACCAGCTGCCGACTGTGTGTTCAGTGACCCATACCTCCCGTCTCCAGGCTTCCGTTTCTCCAGCTGTAAAACAGGACCAGGCGCATTGGTACTTACTGAGACTGCTGCATTATCACAGTGCTAAAACAGCGACCTCTCAGGGCCAGGCCCAGTGAGAACAGTTACTTCAGAAATTTGCTCTAGGTTATTAAGTAGGACACCCCACTCTGCAACTAAGACCATGTCTGACTAGTGTGACTTGAATGTCCCAAGGCTGTCACTTGCTAGAAGTTCAAAGATAATTTGTCCAGTTCCACAGCTCTAGAAACTCAGGACTATCAGGGTCCATACTCCATGGTGTCTTCTCTTGACTTTACCCTCTTGGAGATAAGAAGGCTGTCACAGCACCACCCATCATATCCTGTTCCAGCCAGGTAAGACAGAACAGGCAGAGTCTCCTCTCTCGTGCCACCTCTACTCAGTTTATCTGCTGACTTCCCCTCAGGGTACAAAAACAAGGCCAACCTGAGTTGTGAGGGAGCCTGGGAAAGTCTGTATCCAGTGCTCACAACCTCTGTTGTAGGCCAGGGGTTGGTGGGGAAGCAAACCCACGTCGCTATGTCTGTTGGTGGGAGTCCGAGGGGCACCATCTTGCCTTTAGTGTAGCTGTGACTCCATCAGGGAAGTGCAGCCGTGTGAGTGGCAGACTCTAAATGTGAATCTCTGTCCGTTCACTCCGGGGACTGACCCTTGGATCTGTTCCAAGGGTCATCGCAGCTCCATGGGAAGGAAGCACCCCGCACCCTGGGGTGTAGCACCTACAACAAGTTGCAGCAGAGGCCCGAGAGGGCAGCTGCACCATTTCTATAAACAAATGATGCCAAGTCTGCACATCGGGGGGCCTCAGAGGAGCCCTGGGGGAGGGTCATCCTGACCCCTTGGATCTCAGGCTGAGGACCGGGAGGGACCTGGGATGGTTGCACACAAGTGCTCTGTTTTGTGTGGAGCAAAGCCAAGGCTGGAAAGGAAATGTAACCTAAATCCTTCCAAACACAGCAGCCTGAGGGACCCCTCAGGTCAAGCTACTGGCCTGGAACCTGCCACCTACAGCCACCAAAATAGCCACCGCTCTGCCCCTTCCAAACTGAGCTCCAGTTTTTTGGGAAGTCACAGGTTTAATCCGTTTTAAGGGGCCACCTATTTTACTATCACTCTAGTTTTGCTGTTTCCAATGCTCCGTGCTCCTAAGAAGAGGCAGAGTGGAGGCCACTGACCTGTGGAAGACAGGGTACATCAGGGCTGCCCATCTGTCTTGGCAGTGGTCTGGCTTCCTCCCCTCCCTGCAGGGCCAGAGCAAGGGGCACCTGAGGTCAAGACCAACCGAGACCCTTTCTCCAGAGCCCCGGACAGCACATTCCAGGTCTTCCTGTGCTGTCTGAAAGGCTGTCCCCCTCACAGTGTCACATGGAACCTGTTATTTCTCTGCATTTTCCAGGCAAGGGGCAGATGAGACTGCATCACATCACATCAAAACCAGCAGAATTCCCTGTACCCTGTAACCGGGATTATGCATAAAGGAGATTCCTGCACACACCATGCCTCAGTGTACTTATCTGTAAAACGGACGTGACAAAATAGAGCCACTTCCACGAGGTGATTCTAGACCTAGTCATTTTTTTACTTTTCTGGTTTAAGCCCTGTAAGGTCATGTTTGCACCTACTCCAGGGCTTGGGTGGGGAAGTCCCCTGGTCCTTCCTAAAAGAGAGGCCCATCCCAAGGGTGGACCCTTGGGTCCCCGCACACAGAGCCCCATGCTGCACAACCTGAGTGACCCAGGCCAGAGGGGCCCTACCGTCCACCTCGAGGCACCTTGGAGTGACAGCCACGGAGGTCAGTCTCCAGAAAACAATACAAATTCCCCTTGTTGTCTTAGTGGGAATTCTTATAGCACATGTCACATGCTTCTCCAACTTTTGTTTTGTTTGCTTGTTTTTGTTTTAAGACTATGGTTTGTTTGTGTGGTAGTTCCTCAAAGAATGAAAAATAGATTATGATGTAACTCAGTGATTTCACTCCAGGTATACGCTTAAAAGGATTAAAAGATCGAAAGCAGGAAACTGGTACTTATACACTTGCGTTCCTGGCAGCGTTAGTCTTAATAGCCAAAAAGGAGAAGTAATTCAAGTGTCCTACAACAGATGAGTGAATTAAGAAAAGCAGAGTACACTAGAATATTATTTAGCCTCAAAAAGGAAGGAGATTCTCAACACATGAATGAACCCAGAAGACAATATGTTAAATGAAATGAAGACAAACACTGTGTGGTTCTATTTATACCAGGAACATGGGATACTCGAATTTGTGGAACAGAGTATGAAAAGAGTACTTTGAGACAAGACTCAGTTGAAACACCCAGAGGGCCAGAGAAAGTGCCCCAAGAACACCCAGCATGAGGGGGTCACAAGGAACCACTGCTGACCCGAGAACCCTCTGGCTTTTATTGTGGGGAACTGCAGGAAGAAAACAGCTTGGGTGTCAATGAACGAGACCTGCCACGAAATATTTTTAGGTTAATCCAAGCAATTTATTGGGCAGGAAAAAAGACAGAGGCTGAAGCTGGTGGCTCCCGATCTTTAATTCTGTGCTCTGAGCACCGTTGCTCCCCCACCCCCACCCACACAGGTGCATTGATGGCTTTTCTTGCCCTTCACTCCCCTGGCCAAACCCATCCACTTCTTTGTCTTACGCTCAGGAGGAGGAGAGGAGTGGAGTGTAGACCGCTGGGGCTCCTGCAGGACTTAGAACCTCAGCACCAAGCGCTCACAAGAGCAGTACAGGGCGGCTCCGAGGCCTTCCTCCTGCTTCATGTCAATCTTGTCTGTCACCAAGGGCTGGAAAAGAAAGGGGTTTTTTCCACTTTATGAAAAAAAGGTAACACAAAATTTCATAACAACATAATAGGAGAAGAGCAATAGTTAATATGTCACCTGTTGCTATCTTTAAAGTAGTTTGGGGAGCCGGGGATACAGCTCAGTGGTGCAGTGCCCACCTGGCAAGTACAAGGTCCTAAATTTGATTCCTGATACCACCAAAGAGAGAGAGAGAGGGGCTGGGGATATAGTTCAGTGGCACAGGCACCTGTCTGGCAAGCACAAAGTCCTGAACTCAATTCCTGATACCAAAGATAAATTTTAAATAAAAAACAATAAAGTAGTTGCTCATGGTACAAGATATAGGCATGAAAATTTCTCCAACCAACATTAGCAAAAACCTTCCTTTCTAGTGATCCGAGAGACCCGAATAGTGTAACTGACTTGCATTTTTCCCCTTTTCCATTCTGTCTTGGCCCCCTTTCACCCATCCCAGTTCCTTTTCCATTTTGAACAATTTCTTCCCATTTCACAATATGCTGTAAATTTTAGACCTTAGCTGCTCTTTCAATTTCTCACCTAAGAGAGACGATGTGATGTTGGCATGCGTGAACTGATTTATTTCACTTATGAGTATGTTCTCAAGTTGCACCCATTTACCTATAAAAGTCTCAAGTTTATCCTTCTTTATGGCTGAGTAGTACTCCACTGTATAAAATACCACATCATTTTAATCCATTCCTCAGTTGATGGGCACTTGTTACCAAGATTTAGCTATTACAAATTGTGCTGCTATAAACTTGGGTGCATATATATCACCGAGGTATGATGCTTTTAATTCTTCTGAGAAAATATCTAGAATAAAGATAGTTGGGTTGAATGGGACTTGTAATTCTAATTTTTTGTGGAATTTCCACAAGGATTTCCACAGTGGTTGCACCAGTCTGACTCCCACCAATAGTGGAGGTTTACTGTTTTCCCCGCAGCCCCTCCAGCATTTATTACTGGTTGATTTCTTGATAATAGACATTCTTTCTGGGGTGAGATGGAATCTCAGTGTTGTTTTAATTTGCATTTCTTGAATGACCATGATGCTGAACAGTTTTTCATGTATTTCCCATTTTTATTTCTTCACCTGAGAACTGTGTGTTCATCTTGGATGCCCATATTTAGCTCAAGGAACTAAATATTAAAACAGAAACACTAGATTTACTGAAAGGGAAAATAGGTAAAAATCTTGAAGACATAGATGTAGGCAGAGAGTTCATGAATAAAACCCAGACTGCATGGAAAATACTTCAAAGAATCAACAACCGGGATCCCATCTTATTAAAAAGCTTTTGCATAGCAAAAGAAAGCACCAACAAAATGAAATCAGTGGGAGAAAAAATTTAGCCAACTTTCTCTCAGACAAAGGGCTTCTGTCTAGAACATATAAAGAATTGAAAGAATCAGACCCTCCCCCCAATTAGAAAAGTAAGGTTTTGTATGATCTTTACCCACAGAATGAGTCTGAGTATAGAAATAACATTCTGCTCATGGATTCCTTGCCCGAATTTTTTTAAATTTTGTAATTTTTATGAAGCAGAAGTGGGTGCCCTGTTTAGCACAATAAATATATTGTTGAAAAGTCATTGGTGATAATAATAAAAAGGTGATGACTACCATTAGGAAGGTAGTTTTTAGTTTAAGAACTTCATAAGCATTATTTTACCTCGTGGATACAACTCTGAGAGCTGATATTATCTTATCGTGCCCATTTTATGGAGGGAGAAACTGAGAGATGAGGGCTAAGGAACTGTCCCAAGGTCAAACAGCTAAGAGGTAAAAGACTCATCTCCCCAGCTCCGCCATCTGACCCAAGATGTGGCCCAAACTGCTCAGTGTTTGTGAAGTCAAATAAATCTAGCCAGCACTTTGAAAACTGAAATGGGGAAAAGCAGAAGAGCAAATCCTTCAGTGCAGAGTACGTGGTAAGGAAGACATTTTCCATAACACTTCTGGTTTAAGTCCCTCAGTCACACACACCCACACGCGAGTGTATACACACACACACACACAAATGCATCTACCGGAAGATGTACTCCTTACTGTGAGGCGCTGTTAAGAAGAAAAACCATGCGCTAACCAGGTGCCTCTTCCTAAGTGAATGACTGTGCCTTTATCAGGCATGTGTGATGTCCCGCCTTCCCCTCCTGGTGGAGGAGCTGGTGGCATGGACTTGGTCATGCAAACTCCCTCTTGTAATGGCAAGTGTGGTATCCACTGCCCAGCAATGTGACTGAAAGTCAGACTCACCTGCGTTCAAACCCCAGCCTAGAAGCTCAAGTTCTCGCTCTTTGACCTTGGGTAAGTAGGCTTGGGGTTCCCGTGGAAGCAGCTGCTCTCTGCGTGGCTCTTACCAGGACCCACGGCAACCATACAGACCACAGGCTTGATAGGGAGCCTGACACTTAGCCAGTGCTGGAGACCCAGGAGCTCTTGTTCTCTAATCCCGACATTAGCTCTGGGACAGATGTGCCCAGGCTTTGGATTCTGTTGTCATTGCCTGTGAAACCTAAGACTGAAGGCTGGAGGTGGGGAGGGTCAAGAAGGGACTCGTGTGCCACAGGTCTGGTCATCTTCATGGGGCCTCTCTGGTTGCTAAAATCTTCTGGCTTTGTCCAGATTAAGTCATCCCATCCTGCTCAATGGAAAGAGAAGCCTGACCCAAGTCCTAATGAGATATAGACAAGGAGTTGATCAGTCCTCACATCATAGAGCTCCCCAGGTCCATGAAAGGGACACACAGGGTCACAGTTATTAACCAGGGGGCATGCACCCTTGTGCATGGTCAGAGAAGTGGCCACCTGCCTTCATGACCCTACCTTGGAGCCCAGCCACACAATCACAGGTCCTTGGCTGGTCTCCTTTGCAGAGGTCACTGAGCCCCCAGGAAGCAGAGAATTTCCATGCTGAAATCCACAGTGGCTGGGCCAAGTTCTTCAGCCTTGACAGATGTGATTTCATACCAGTTCTCTCCTTTAAATGTTATTGGAAAGTTCCCTTTGGTTGAAGAGGACTGGTGTCATCAGTGACCAAAAAGAAGAAATAGAACCTGGGAACAATAAAGTAGGCATTTTGATAATCCCACTTCTGCTTGCACAAGTGTGATTTGGGGCTAGCGATTGAGCCTCTCTGGAATTCAGAACCCCTCAGCCTATCATGTGAGTAAATTCGATAACAAGAAGAAACCCCTTTGCAGGGAATGTGGTAGGTGCCCGGCTACATGCTTCCCCTGCCCTGCTAGACTCAGACCCAGAACCCTTCCTGCAATATTCCACCAAGGCTTGCTTTGCTTCTTGCAAATTTCCAACAATCTGCTCTTCAAAGATGAGCGAAGAGGGCTTGGGATTTAGCTCAGTGGCTTAAGCACTTCCCTGGTAAGTGCAAGGCCATGAGTTCGATCCCCAGTACAAAAAAAAAACAGCAAAGAGAAGCATGACTGTGCCTCTCACATCAGCACAGGTTAGATATAGAGAGGGGAACTGAGTTCAAAAGAAACAGACCAATTAACTTGGTGATTGACCTAGACCCGAGGAGGCTCAGCCAGGGTCTGAGCTGAGACCTCAGGCCCCAGACACCCTCCGGAGGGGGCAGGGTTTCTGAAAACTTGAGATCCATTTGAAAGGATGACTAACTGACCACTCAACCACAAAGAAGAGGGTAGCAGCCAGTCACAAGCATTCATGGCCCATGGACGGAAGTGTTCTGTCGTGTGCTGTCTCTTATTTTGTCTCCCACCAAGCCCACTGGTCCAGGGGAAGGTGCACCTCCAGGTATTCAGTGCCAATTAAAACACATCACTACTCAGCCTCCAGTAGACCCATAATGCCAACATCAATAAAGAACTCTGCTCAATTTCTCTGAAAAGGAAAGTTGGGGGGGGGTACTTATAAGCATTTTTAAAGCAGTGCTATGGCTTGTATCTAGATATCCCCCCAAAGCCTCATGCAGTCATAGGTGGAGCCTTTTCAGGGGTGGCTGGGTGTAGGTGTGGGATTCACGGTGCAATGCTAGGATCAAATCACTGGGACTAAGGGTGTGAGTGCCACCTGCCCTAAGTAGCCTGGGTAAAATGCAAGGGATAGAAAAAGCTGGGTTCCTTGTTTCCTTGCAAACTATCTTCTGTTTGCCATCAACCGTTTCTCCTCTGTGACGCCTGTATGCTATCCACCCTGCCTCGGAGCCAGCTGACTATGGACTGTTTCTGAAACTTCTACAAACTGTGAGCCAAGAAACCTTCCCACCCTTTACTTTGGGCTTCAAGTATTTTGTCTCAACAATAAGAAGAAAGTGACTAAGACAAGTGGGGTTTTTAAAAAATTTTAAAAAGCAAGCTAAGCAAAGCATCACACCGATGTTTGCCAACAGATGAGAGAAGCAAGGCTGGAGCGGGTATTTTATTTGCCTGCTGCCATAGGGAACTAAAAGCAAGGAGGACAGGTGGGCAGTAACTCTCCCATCAAGAAAAACCTCCTTAAGTGTTAGACAGCTATGGTAAGTGCCATTCCAGAATGATGCTTTCTTTTATGTATTCTGGTTCCTCCTTTTATTGGAAGTAAGATTGTGTCACTAGAAACACGGTCAGCCCAGACTGCTGACTGATCTCTAAAGATATTTCTTTCTTCTTGTCAAGGACCATATGCTTGTTTCCAGAGTCCTGGTGAACCTGGCCTCCAGTTCAATGCCAGGTCACCTCTGCATGAACCAAGAGAGCTGAGACAGAGGACAGACAAGTGATGAAAGCACTTGTCTCTCCTGAGGGTGAATCTGGGTTTCCAAACCCCAGACCAGAGGCACCAAAGAATAACACAATCATTTTTCTTCCCTTTAGAATGCATGAGGGAATCTGATTTTTATAGGTCCCAGGTGTAAGGTTAACCCAGAACTTCCCTAGAGTAGGGAGGGGGAGCTCCCTACTTAGGGATGCACTTAGGGATGAAAGTCCTCCCATGACCTCATGCTTGGTCAAGATGATGCCACATGCCCGGAGGACAAGGTCCCTCTCAAGGCCAATGTTCCAGCAGCATCATGGAGCCAATGACTTGTGATGAGATGCCTGACCGGATTGTGAGACAAATTTAAAAATAGATGGCAAGGATCTAGCAGAGGAAAAATCACAACACAAATTGGGTTTTGTGATCCTACTGAGATAAACAGTGGGAAGTAATGGAAATGTAATTGTGGAGCTTTGGATGAGGAATTAAACTTTGAACAGGAAGGATTCTCATTAGCAAGCACCAGTGTGATCCTTTGGGGTGAGGGGAGTGGCTTTGATTTGATGAGCTTCACCATTTCAGTCCTGTTTACTGACATTTCTTCAGACACTTGCCAAGCAGGAGAGAGAAAATAGAAGTTGCCCAGTGTTTTGCATTTTGGAGATGCTCTAGCCACGGTCCCTTAGTGGTGTGTGACTCCTCTACAGTAGGAAGAAGCCACTTCACCTCCGAAGCAAGGGGCTCCATCATACAAACCTATGTGAAGCAGCGGTACAGACTTCTTAACCCTGACTCTGTTTCAACCTTTCTTCTAATTGTGCTACACCTCAAGTTCCTAACCTATGAAATGGGAGTAGTCACAATCCTGGGAACACAGGGTCGGTCCTCTGAGATCTAAAGGAGATGATACATGTACTCAAGGGTGCTGCCCATCAGAGAGGACAACAGTAAGTGTGAGTTCTTGTGCTCTAGTTTTGCAAGGCATTAATTGGCAAGCAGGCAGCCTTCTCTCCTGGCTTTTCCCCTTTGCCTTTCATCTCCCTTTGTAAAGAATATCCAAGGAATTTATAGCTCCCTTGGAGCTGGCCAGAGCTGAAGGAGACATAACTCCTAGTTACAATCCAAGAAGCCTCACAAGATGTACAGAGGTGCTACTTTGAAATGCGGCAGCAGCCTTAAACTTGGGACAACATGTCTAGCTTTGGAGGGGTCAGTGCCCTGGATCACTTGAGCCTGACCATCAGGGGGCAAAAGGGCCAGACTGGTCACAGTTGGGACTGAACTTGCCACCATCCCACAGTCAGTACCTGCCCACATCTCTGGCCCTCTCCACCACCACCCCCAGCTATGCAGTGGAGAAAATAGGTGTGTGGGGCCATAGGTCCCCCCTCCACCCAGACCACAGATGAATGCAGAGGTGCCCAAAGGCACCCACGACACTCCCGGTTCCCATGCGAGGAGAGTCACAGCTACTGGAGGACTTTGGCCACAACTCACAGGCACACTGAGGGACAGTACCTCTGCCTTGGGCTGATCATCTCACCGGTGACTACACACCCAGCACAGGGGCTGAGGTAGACAGTGTGTACCCTGCTCTGCTCCAGAGCAGTGAGAAGGTAAATAAGCTCCAGGAGAGAAAGGTCCATCTTTTTGATGATTGAGTCACACTGTTGGACACAGTGAGGGTCATGTTTTCTTAATGGGCCCCTGCGCAGATGAAGAGAAGAACCTCTGTGAAACATTTTGCAAGTTCCTTGGACTCCTTAATTAACCACCCCACAAATTAGTAGATCCGTGCGTAGCGATTTGAATGGGTTTCTTCTTCTGGTCTTGGTGTGACTCATACGCACCTCCAGGCCAGCGATCAAGCTCTCTGGGGCTGCAGGTGGCCAGCAGCCTCTGCCACCCATGGGGTCATCCTCCCACAGCCTAGACTGGGTGCATGCACTCAGTACTAACCAGAGCGCTGAGAAAGGAATCGATAGTGCTTCAGCTCGCTGCATTCTCAGATCCAAGGGTTGGGAAGGCCAAATTGTCTCCTATCAAACAAATTTCTGAAATCATACCACAAAGGTTAAATTGGGGGGGAATGGAGGAAGATTGGGGCCATTTTTCCATCTATCCTGGGCTCACTGGTCAGATTATAGGAATCATACAGTACAAATGCAAGGGTAAGCGTAAGAAAGGTGTTCTAAATCAGTATGGTGCTGAAAGATATTAATAACCACTCCCAGAGCAGATTACAGGGAATACTCTGTCCTCTTATCAAAAAGATAAAAAAGGAACTGCGTGATCCGTGGTGAGTTACAGGAACGAGTCACAAACTCTATTAAATCTTTATACATTCATCCACCTTTCATCAAAGCAAGAATGACAAGCACTTTGATGAATATTATTTGTCTAAAATCAATGCAGAATTTCAGAAGAAAGTCAGAAATCCATGAACAGCTCCATTAAGTGATTAGTAATCACCGAATCACATTAAAAACTGCAGGCATTGATGCCTCGAGGCAAGAACAAATCTTCCTCCTCAGCTTCCAGTGTCTGCGCAAGGTGGGTGCTTGAGAACTCTGGAAGCCAGGCCCTAAGCACATCAGCGTTTGGTCCCAGACCTTAAGAGAAGACACTCGCCACCGGGGAGGGAGCGTTGCAAGGGTGAGGGCAGAGGTTCCCCAACCCCATTATTCTTAATTAAAGTTGCTGCTGATGGAACTGTGACCTGAAGGAGAGCATTTATGACCTTTCCATGACTGGGCTCAAATTTGTAACTTTAATTAATACTCCTGCCAGTTCTTTCTCAGTCCATTTCAAACTCGTATCTGATTGCTTTTGCTGGCCAATTACCTTAGGTTTTCAAAAATCATCAGAGTTAGAGTCCCATGGGCATTAGGCACCACTTCTCTGGCTTTTTCCTTAGCGTGACTGTGTCCATTAACATTCACTGCAAGCTCCCAAACAAATACATTTGTGTACTTGGTGAGACCAGGACAGAACTGCACACTCAAGCTCTCCATACACCATAGAGAATTTCCCTGAACATGGCTCCGAATGGAAAGGCTGTTAGATGGCATCTCATTTTTTTGGAAGAAATGAAGTTTCTTGACATTCTTTGGTATTCCCCAATGCAGGAAGTCAGCAAGCTTTAGCAAGACCCCTTACAGGAAGGGTAAGCACCCTCTGGCCCTCCTCTCAGAAGGCATTGCGTGAGAACCTCTGTGTCCAGGGTTGTAGCGATCCGTGCAGAATGGGAAGATGTTGTCCTTTTTGGCCACCTGCACCAGGTTCCTTCCGAGCTCACATTTTCCTAACCTAATTGTGAGTGCTTCACAGTCCATTTCATACAGGGACTACGGGAGTTACTAAAATTCCTAACCCTTCTCCCACTTATTTGTATTTTTATGAGATGGATTAAAAAGAGAAGTCAAAAGATAGAACCAGGTCATCTGAGATCAGAATTTAAAAACTAGCAACAACCATCCTGACTCCAGGAATACATTGATCAGGTCCTCCTATGAGTAAAGCAAGCCGTGGAAGATACTGCAGGAGACTCCCGGCTTTTAGGGATTTTACAGTCTGAAATGTAGACACAGAAAGGGCCTATCAACTATCCTAACCGAAACTTTCACTCACCCTTACTGAGTCATTCATCTGACAAAGCCTGTGGTAGGAACCTTCCAGGTATGTCACATCTACTCTTCCTGACAGCCCCTTTTAGGGTGCAAGCACCACAGCTTAGAAACAGATTAATGTCTAGGAGCACAGCACTAGGAAATAGTGGATCCAGAACCAAACTCTTCTTGACCCCAGACTAAGGCTCAGTGACTTTCCTCCACTCTGGAGCAGCAGGTGGCATTAACCATGTGGAAATGAGGGTGTAGAAGTAGAACCAAGTTGTGCAGGTGACCTCTGAGGCCACCACAGTTGGACAGCTGAACTTGGAGCACACAGCCATTGGTCTGTTGTTCAGCTGGATTGTTGGGAAGGAGAAGTGACCAGAGTCTCACACTCCAAAAGAATGGAGCATGTGGGGTCCACAGTCCAAGTCCTCCACTTGGTCCTCCTGCCCTAGCTCTTCCTCCCTGTACTCCCGGTCTGAGCAGACAATGGGGCAGCCTCATAGCTGCAAGATAAGACGCATCACATCACCATGAGGGGAAGGAGGTGGCGTCTTCCACAGCAACACCACCTCACTGATTAGCACCGCCCACTCAGACCACATCTGGGCTCCCCAGGTCTTAGCCATTCTGGGCACCAAACCGAAACACCTCAGAGCCAGGGCTGACAAACCACAGTTCTAGAGCCTGGGTGGTCCACGCTGACGGGGGATTCGCTGTCTGGCTCTGTGGAAAGCATCTCTTCGCCATGTCCTCACACGGTAGAAGGGACAAACAAGGTCCCTGGGACCGATCTTATCAAACCACTCACCCCATTCATGAAAGCTCACCCCCCGACCTAAGAGCCTCATCTCCCCAGGGCCCCCCATCCTAGCACTATCACCGTGGTGACAAAGACTGCAATGTATGAATTTGGTAGAGAGACACACATACTCAAACCACAGCGCTAACTTTTGCAACCCCCCAGTTTCTTCACTTGTAAAATGCACAGATCTTCCTCTGTGATTAATTTTGGAAATTAATTAAAAGAAGAGATATTTACGAGGCACTTTCCAAAAACACAGCCTCTTGGAGAATGCGCATTTAACAAGACAGGTGTGGTTTTTGTCTCCCGATGGTGCGTCTCAGCCCTGCACTTGTCATCCTGTGTTCTCGGCATGTCCGCCACAGTGATGAAAAACCCAATCCACTGAGTTCCTGAAAACTCCACCTGCCGCTATTTCTGCATACCAAGCCCTGAGTGCCTGATAATGCTGAAATTTTACTGTGTGAGCCTTTGAAAACCAATATGTGTTTACTTACAAACAGTGGTTTGCCCTTGGCTAACACAAGGCTCATCTAGAATCTTTTCCTGACTTGATTGATTGATTGATTGATTGATTGAACCAGGAATCGAAATCATGACCTCAAGATTGCCAACCAAGCACTGTGCCCCTGAGCTATATCCCCAGCTCCTCATCTAGAATCTTTTAAATGAGTTTTGAACATTTCCTATAATGCTTGAACTTCCTTGCATTGGAAGTTTTCCTGGTCATCCCTGCTGTGGAGATAACATGCAGAGTCCTGTGAACAGCGATGACCTGAATCCCTGGTCCTCAGTCTCCACCAAGGTCCCTAAAGCTCTCAGGAGACAATCAACAGCCACAGGAGATAACGCTCACAAATGAGTCTTTCGCTGCCAGCTGCTGTGCCAGCCCTACGTCTCGGTGGTCACCTGAGTTTCTTTCTCCTCCTCTCCAGGTCTACTTGAAACCTCTGCTCTGATGAGCAGACAGATGAGTCTGGGGGCTTTGGGGAGATGGGACAGCTCAGAATCACCCATCCCCTGGACGGCTGAGGCTTAGAGGAGCTAAGAAACATACGGCAAGTTTCTGAAAGAAAAGATTGAACTCTCCTAGAAGAACCACTTTGTGAGAACCCAGCCACATTTCTAGGAGACATAGCACAGCGAGAAGATGCAGGGGCTGGTGCTGGCTGGGAACGTTAGCACCCAGCTCTGCCAGCGATTCTCACCTCCTGGAAGCCAGGCAGGCGCACACCGTGCTGTGACACCCGTACTCAACTGCGAGGTCCCAAGTGGCAGGACCAGCGAGGGAGTGGCCTGAGACATCCACTTTGGCTCAGTGCTATGCAATATTTTGCAAGCTTTCTGGGTGCAGGAGCTAGGAGAGGTCCTATGCCAATCAAGAGGAGGAACGTCCTGAAGGACAAGTGTGGGACCAAATACCTGGATGTGTGGATGTTGGCTCCCTCGGGCCACCATAAGAAATGACATCAAACTATAGCTTAAAACCACAGAACTACATTCCTGTACAGTGATAGTTGCTAGAAGTCCCAGATCAAGATGCAAACAGAGATACACATTCTAAAGACCCTCTAGGAGAATCTTCCCTGCCTTTCATGGCTCTTGTGGCTCCTGGCATTCCATGGTTTATGACAGGACCACTCCAGTCTCTGCCCATCCTCATATGACCCTCTTTCCTATCTGTCTGTCCTTTCTTATAACATTGGACTCAGTTTGGACTCAAATTCACCCTTATTCAGGATGATTGCACCTTGAGACCCTTAGTTTAATTATATCTACAGAAGACCCTACTTCAAAACAAGGTCCCCTTCCGGAGTGCTAGACTGACACGCATGGAGCAGGTACAACCCATCGCACATGGCTGTTGTGAAGCCCTCACTTGCTCTAGCATCGTGGGCAGAGAATCCCGCTGGTCATGAAAGGTCCCAGAATAGAGAGTCTGGTACAGAACTTTATTTGTGAAGCTAGAGCTCAGGCTCAGTGGTGGAAGCCGCTGGAATCTGCAAAAACAGAGCAGACCAGGAGTGTGGTGTAGAAGAATGAGTGCTGTGTTGAGTGAGTGGTGAGCAGTTTATGTCTGGAGACAGAGCTGCATGGGTGGGAGGATGACAGGTGAGACCACTTTCAAAGAGGGAGCCACATGTTGGGGGGCTTACGTGCTTTGGAGATACAGATTCTCCGGGAGGTGACTGTATCAGTCAGCTCATGCTGCTGTAACAAAATGCCACAGACCAAGTAGTTGATGCAATAAAAATTTGTTTTTTCATGGTTTTGGATGCTGAGAATCTATGGTCCAGATGGTAGCCAATCACCTGCCAGCAAGTGCTCCCCCGCCGTCTCATACACAGCCACCTGCCTACTGTGTCTTCACCTCTTCTCAGTGTATTCACACAAGAACAGAGAAAGAGCGAGAGAACTCTCTAGAGTCTCTTCTGAAAGAACACTAATCCTATGGGATCAGGGCCCCAGCCTTGTGACTCCATTTAATCTTAATTATCCCCTTAGAGTCCCCATCTCCAAGTATAGTCACACTGGAAGGAAAGTTTCAGGGTATGGGTTTCAGAAGCAAACAAACATCCAACTATAACAATAGTGGAGTTTGCTGAGCAGAGAACAGATGCCCTCAGATAAAACACTGCACAATTTCAAGCATTCCAGGCTCTGGCCTGATGGCGTATCTGGACATCTTGGTGATGTGTGACCTCCTACATGGTTAGGTTCTGTTGGGCCAGCAGTCCCAACAGCTAAGTCCAGCTTTGTGAATCAAAAGAGCAGGTTCTTCTCTCAAGGACGTGTCGCCAGATGAAGTCAGGACTCCTGAGCCCCAGGACTGCTTCTGGCACTGCCATCTGGTGACCATAACTTCTGTGGACCTCAGGTTCCTCCTCTGTAAAATTAAAGAGACAGGGGTGACAATCTTTGGGGCAACCCTATGATTCACAGAGGTAGTACCAAACACGGGCTGGGTGATGGGAAGAAGCTAGCCTGGAGCTGAAAGTGTTTGGGGGCAAAGTCCCATCCAGACGACAGAGGGTTGAGGTCAGATGGAACCTCCTTGTCATTCATCACCCCAATCAGGCCACGTTCCAGACAGAAAGGGGGAACATGTGTGTTTGTAGCAGGGAACAGATTTCATCCAGACTGTTCCTGAGCAACCCCAGTGATAAACATCCAGCTCACAGGGAGAGGCCAGAGTAGGCAGCAGGTCCTAAAGGAGCAAGTGCACACCTAAGTGTATGTGGATGTGCATGCAGGTGTGCGGGTGTGTTACATGTCCACGCTATGCTTGTGTGTTACAGTCCCAGGGCTGATGTAACAGATTTCTATCAATTTAGTGGCTTAAAGCGCCACAGTCCATTTTCGGTTTCCATAACAAAACACCCAAGACCAGGTAGCTCATAAAGAATAAAAGCTTATTTGATGCGGGGCTCTGGAGCCGGGCAGACCAGGAGCAGGGTGCTGGCCTGAGGGTGCACGCACAAATTCCAGCCTCTCTTCCTCTCCTTATAAAGCTGCTCTTGCCAGCTGGGGTGCACCTTCAGGACCTCATCTAATCCTAATCCCCTCCCGAAGCCTGTGTGTCCAAACACCGTTAGCATGAGATTGAGATCAAGTTTCCAACATGGGGACTTTCTGTAAGGCCCATGCAAACTGTCGCAAAATCCAACACAGATTTTCTCTCTTCCAGTTCTGAAGCTCAGAGATCTTAAACTCATGATGCCAAGTGGAGTGGGTTCCTTCTGGAGGCTCTCGGGGAAACTCCTTTGCTTTGGGCCTTCCTTGGCTTGTGGATCTGTGTCTCCTGCCTTGTTCTTAAAACAACTCTTGTTACTATGCAGGGTCTTCCATATAATTGGGGGTACTCACCCCACCTCAAGGTTCTTAACTTAGTCACATCTACTCATCTACTAAACCCCTTTCACCATGCATAGTAATGTGTCCCCAGGTTCTGGGGATTAGGACATGGACGCCTTTGGGGGACAGTGTGACTTTACACGCACCTACCACAGTGTAGGCATGAGCGTTCCGTTCATCAATATCTCCAGGGATCGGCAGCAGCCTGCTCTCTGCCCCTGGAGCTGGGAACTGGTGGCTTGAAACTGTCACTAGAGGCCATGTGGTTGGGGAAATGCTGCAGAATCTAGAGCTGGGAGTGTGCATTCCCCTTCAGTTCTGCTTCTTGGTGATTCTGAAATCTTACCCAAATCATCTCACCTTTCTAACCTGAGTTTCTCTCCCATATATAGAATGGGAAAGCACAGACCCTAATTCTGTGACACACACACACACACACACACACACACACACAGGGCTGACCTTAGGTCCCCCCTCGCTATCCCTGTCATGATCCTCACTGTTGTCATCAGTGCCTTGCACGAGAATGGACAGCAGCGTCTGTGTCATCAGCAGTAAATCCCAGCCCTACCAGGCACAGGAGGTGTCACCTCCCAGGGCTCCCTTGTAGAGAATGTTCCAGGCTCCCCTGCTTTCTAAACCCAAAACTGCCAGGCTGAGAACACTTCCCTGTCACCAAGTCCTCACCCCAACCTCTGCCAAGGCTCGGATTATGCTTGTGCAAAAAAATATTTGTCACACAACTGCAGCAGCTCATATGTTCTGCAAAAGAGAGGGATCCGACGTGATGCCCCAGGGGAACATTCACCTATCGAGAAGCTTCCCTCACGATCCACACTGCTGAAGGCCCCAGGTGACGGTGGGGGGCAGGGGGAGTAGCAGCCCTGAGCCGGTGGTGGTGACAGCTCAGCAGCTGTGACAGGCTCCACTCGGGGTGGGAACCAGCACACCCTGTCCCCGCCAGCCCGGTCTGTCACACAGTCCCTAAAGCCGAGGCTCTGTGCTGGAAAATGAGACCGACAGGCCACATTCCTTCCTTCTTTTTCTCCCTTCTTTTCTTCTCTCCCTCCTTCCTTCCTTCTATTTTTTGGGGCTGGAGCACTCTGGGGTGGTACCTAAGGTCTCATGGATGTGAGGCAATCACATCACCACTGAGCTACCACCCAGATCTCTTTTTTTCCTCTTTCTTTCTCTATTTTTCTTCTACTTCTTTCCTTCCTTTCTTTTTTTTTAAATTCATTTGCTCTTCCTTATGACTAGACTTTATTCTTTATAATTGCAGGTTTATGGAAAATTGCTCTACCCTCCTCCCACACCACATCCCCCATTGTTAATTGGTGGCACTACTGCTGAGCCAGGACAGTTAACTACCAGCTAAAGGCCACAGTTGGCATTGGGGTTCATGCTGGTGTACCTGCCAGGGGCTCTGACATGCATAATGTCCTGTACCCGCCATGACAGTGGCCCACAGATCTTCTGGCTCCTTTCCTTCATCTCTTGCTCCATCCACCAAAGCCCTGGCAGCTCTGACCATTTCGCTGTCCCAGTAGTTTTGCCTTGTCCAGGTGTCATATCACTGGAGTCCTACACGGCATAGCCTTTTAGCCTGGTCTCTGTCACTTAGGTTCCACCATGAGTCTGTAGTTTAATAACAAATGTCTCTTTCCTGCTGAATAAGGGCTACATTCTTGCTTTATCATTTCCTCTCAAGGTAATAATTCTGACTCATGCTCTGTGTCTTAGTTACTTCCTTCTTCCTGGGGACAAAATACCCAACACTCACAGCCTAAGGAAGGTACAGTTCAATTTGGCTCCTGTTTCAGACCATAGTCAGCCAGCTCCAAGGCAGGACAGCTTGGCAGAGGGGCCTGGCGGAGGAGAACTGCTCATAGCATGGTGCACAGGAAGTGGAAAGTGAAGGGAGGAACTGGGGAGGGAGATGCACCCCCAAGTCCACCCCCAGGAGGCCCTACCTCCTCCAACCAGATCCCACTCCTAACCGCAAGTTGGCCATGAGCCCTAAGAATCCAGTCCCCTTCCAAAGACCCCACCATGAGCATACAAGGCTTTGTGGGAACATCTAAATACAATGATGCTCTTCTCCTAATGTCAGCAGGCAGAATGATAGTGGGCAGGCCCCCAAGGAATGCAGGCAGTCAGAGATCCCTCAGTGACAGCACAGAGGACCTCCCTGGCCTGTGAGAAGTGCCCCCTGCTATGAGCAGACCTGTCACGCTCACGCAAAAGGGACCATGTTCAAAGACAAACACTGTGACACTTTAATTGACGATAGAAGATTTTAAGTGCTCACAGTTTCTTTCAGGACTCCGGAGAAAGTTCTCCTCAGTACCCCATTCTGAAGGTCACGGTCATCACAGAATCCACAATGGAAGTTCTCTCTGATACACCATTTCTTCTCACCTGAAATGGAAGCTCCTGGGTCACCTGATCTCCGAATTCCTACAAGACCCTAAGTCATTTGTTTCAGTCCAACTCTTAGCCTGACAGTGAGTATTGACTGTCTAAGCCAAGGAAGAAAGTCCACTCTGAGTATGGACCAGGGGAGGGAGGGAGGGAGGCTCCGGGTGAGAGAGCCAGGGTCAGCAAGGGCTCGCCCGGGGACAAGGGCGCTGGACAAGGGGATACCGGAGGTGAGATATGTGTCTTGATTCAAGCAGAGGGCGGGCGTAAGTCCCAGAAGGAAATACAGCTCCCGGGGAGCTAAAGTCTCCCTGAAAGTGAGAGCATTTTCCCAAGCAGTTTTCCACCGTCAGAAGCAAGAATTAGCAGATAAAGGCAATGCTGCTGCTGTTGCTGCTTTGTAAACATGTAACTTATTTTTCTACTATAGAAGTAACACAGGCTCTTTTTTGTTTGGTTGGTTTGGTTTGGTTTGATCTGGTCTAATCTGGTCTGGTCTGGTCTGGTCTGGTCTGGCTTGGTGGGGGTGGGGGTGGCACTGGGGGTTGAACCCAGGACCTTTGCACTAAATTCCATCCCTAGCACTTTCTTTCTTTCTTTTTCTTTCTTTTGAGACAAGGTCTTGCTAAGTCATTAAGTAAATTTGTGACCCTCCTGCTTTCAGCCTCCCAAAGTGCTGGAATTACAGGCGTGCACCACCCTGCCTGGCTTAGGCTCGTTTATTAAATTGGAAAATTACAAAAAGTGCAGGCGAGTCACTTCCAGAAATGTGATTGGTTCTCTTCCCAAGTCCTCCAGGAAGACACTGTTCCCTACAAGAAGCCAGTCACATTCGGAGAGCTGCTGACAGTCTAAAAATAGGGGACACTCAAAAGTTAAGTTTGTGGAAACAGTGACTTGGAGAACACAAAATGGCCCAGGGAGAGGGCTTCCTTCGAGAGCTCTCGCGCTCTGCAAGCACCAGCTATGGACAGAACCTACCTGGGTCAGCCTTGCCTGTCCATGGCCACCTATGAGGCTGTGGCTTAGGTAAAAGATCCCACTGCAGACGAAGCTCACCCTCAGATTCGACGGCCCTCAAAGCCCTGCAGCTGCCACCAGGTCCCTAATCCAACTCCAACATCCATCCGGCTGGATGGATGAAGACGGTAGGATCACTTCCGGGTTCTTCCAGGTGGGCACCGTCCTGGACCTGCTGGCCAGGTGTGCAGGGTGCAGTGGAGATGGTGCTCCTGGCTCTGTGGTCGTCTCCCTTCTGAAAAGCGTCAGGCTCTTTCCTGGGCACCCATGAAGCTTCTCTGTCTATTAACAGCTACTGGGAACCCTGGGGACCAAGCCAATTTGAAACTCTGCAGTAGGTACTTAATTTCCTTCAGGCACTGAGGAGGCAAGATTTGTGCTATGCAGCCCCCACCACCCCCACCCCCCTACCCCCACCACCCCCATGAGAGCTGATAAAATGGCCATTAACTCTATTTATGTAAATCTTTAGAAATGCAAGCCAATTTGTCAAAAAAAAAATCAGTTCTCTGCCTTTAATCAGCCTAGGGTAACAATCAGTACTTCATTCCTCATAAAAACACAACCATGAGCTTCACTCTGGAGAAGACACATGCAAAGAGCAGATCGAAGCCTTCCAAGCGAAAAAATACAGGGAGGACACAGGGCCTTGGGGACAAAAAGTGAGAGCTAGAACCTGGTTAGTAGGATCAGTCAGAGAGGGAAGGGACGCTGCCTGAGGGAGAGAGGACACCAGAATCAGGTCCAAGCAGATGTGGGGCTGGAACCCTTGTCTGATCCGAGAGCAGGCGCCTTGCTGAGAATTCCCCTAAGGCAAATCAGAAGTGTGAGTGGTCAATAGCTCCTCAAATTCTCCCCATATTTCTTTAGCACCTTAAACAATCCTCTAAGGTAAATGCACTCTTGTGTTTTACAGACAAAAATAAATAAGTAAAACTAAGGTCCAGACAGATTAAATAACTTGCCTGAGGTGACACAGCCACCAGGGGCAGTCTCAGAAACCCTTGTTGTGACCTCTGATACTGTAAATATTAAGTGCGAATAGTGAATAAAAAGGCCGCATAAGAACATGAAACCTACGTTTTCAGTGTCAGGCCAGGGAGACAAGAGGTGCTCATTAAGCAGTAGGGAGCCACCACAGGTTCTCGAGGGAATGATGGAATGATACAGTTCTGAAAAATAATTCTTTAGGCCCAGGATGACTTGGAGGAAAACAGAGGGTAAGACACACCGAGTACAGACATGAGCTCCCGGGGACACGGCCAGGAGGGGACGTTTGAGACTGTGTTTAGAGAAGGGGTCTCCAGAAGCTGCTGACCACTCTGGAGGACTCATGAGGGACAGAGTACCAGTGACCCCAGGTCTGGTAGGGACAATAGTTCCCAGGCTTGTCTGCCCTGTGCAGGCTTTGGACAGGGACCCATTCCTTAGAAAAACAGAGACGAAGGATCTGAAATGCAACTTGTTAAATTCCAGCTTCCATGTTAAGAAAGAAGTTTCCTGAAAAGAAGCCAACAAATCCATCTTCTTCTCCCAAAAGCCCAGGTGTGCTTGGATACATGGCCATGTAGTGTCTCCAGAGGGGGCTGCAGGGGTGGAAAGGGGCGGTACCCTCCACACCTCCCTCCCCTCTCTGCTCCTAGGAGGGACAAGGGGCAGCCGCATGTTCCATATCAAAGGCTGCCTCGGTCCTGAACAGATGGAGATAAATAAGACTCTGCATCTGCCCTTGGACATAGGACGGAAGGTACAGGACTTGCCTAGAACATGCAGTCAGGAGGCAGAGCCGAGGCTGGAGCCCAGGGTACTCCAGAAATGACCAGAGAGCCGCTGGGAGAGCCGGAAAGTCACTGAGCTCCTGCTGCCCACCAGCCTGTCACAGCTCAGGGTAGGAAGGGGACCCAGCTGGACAGCGGGAACTAGAGACACAGTGGACAGGGTTTATTATCCGCGATCGTTTAAGGCCTACTGTGTACAGTCCACTGTAGGAAGCACAATCAACAAATACCCGGAACACTTACATTAGGAAGAATGACTGCAGTAAAAGGCCCATCACCATGGGTTCCTCTCAAAATGCTCCCTCTCACCTCAGCTTCGCACACCCTGTCCCTCTCGCCTCTTTCTGAAGCAGCTCCAGAGGTCCTCTTTGGTGAGTATCTTTCACTGTGCTGCTGTGGTTGCCTCGGTCAGCGCTAAACATTTCCCTGTCATGCTCATTTTGACTGAAGAGCGAGAAGTCACACGGAGCCAGGTCGGTGAATCGGGCGGATGAGGACTTGACTTCCCTGCAGCGGCATTCACTGTATCTTTTATCACACCTCAAGAAAGAGCACTACAAACATGCTCCGAAAGTGACAAGAAGAATGGGATGAGTGTGCTCTGAGCAAGGGTGGCATTTTGCAGGGAATCCGTAGCAATGGATCTTTCACTGCAGTAAAGTTTTATTTAAACCTACACTGTCTATTTAGATCACACCTTGTACAGGAAGACAATCCAGAGGCTCAGCCTGCCCTAGAGAGGCGACCTTCTTAGCGCAGGAGAAAACTGTAGTTTTCTCACTGCAAAGGCTCTGATGTATGATGGATTTTTAAAAACATCTCTCATGCCTCCTGTTCCCTAAAGGGGAGCAGAGATTCCATAGTGCCCTCGCCAGACCAGCGCTACGGCGCAGCACCGTGCTCTCCACAATCGATTCTATGAAAACAGATAAATAACCTGTTTGTATTATTTTAAACATACTTCCTCATCGTTAGTAAGGCATAACAATTTTCAGAAGTAATGTAAAAGATGAAAGCCAGATAAGATCTTATTCCCCCACCCCCAGGTTTTGGCTGGAATTGATTAAAGAGAAAAACAAAACATATGCTATACAGATAAAAATTGGAAAATCCCGAGGTGGCAGCATAATCATAAGACATTCTACGCAAGACTCTTGAGCTTTGTAGTTTTGCCTTTTAAAATTAAACCCATTTAGAATATTTAACGTCACAGCATTGCTTTAATTCCTTTTTTCACCACTAGAAAAAAATCATAGAGTAGAATTTAAGAGTATAATGATTCTAAAATAAATATTAAGTGCCTGAATAAAAAACAGGTAATTGCCATCTGCTGTAGCCTGTAAATTGGTTGAAATTTCTACTACAAAGTGTGTGTGTGTGTGTGTGCAAGCGTGCGCACGCGTGTGCTTCTATCAAAGAACTCTAAATGTGCAAAATAGAAGATTTTCATTTCCCCAACTGGGTATAAACATAATAATGTTTTAAACTAATAATAAATTCTCTTGGCATATTCTATTTCTGCCAGGGATCCTTCTGGGATTAGGATATGAAAATGCTTTCAAATATAATTTTGGAGTATATGTTAATTTTTAGTTCTTCATTTTTATTATAAAACATCCTAAGAAGTAGGACCATCCTCTAATTATAACTTACCATGGGTGAAGCGAAGGCAAGCTAATGAGATGAGATTTAGATAAGATCATTTCATCTATGGACCAAAGACATGTAGAGAAGTGTTTCCTAAAATCTCTCTTGCAAAACTCTCATGTTGCAGTCCCCGGAGAAGAAAATGATCCACCTTCAGCTGACGGGCAGACACTCAGGATACCCTGTTGTCTTTCAGGACTCTCACGCCCAACAGCCCTGTAACCCCACGAAAAATCCTAAAGCAGAGAATTTTTTCTGGCACCCTTTCCCAGGTTTACGTGAAACCTCTAGGCACTTTTTTCAAAAAATATTAATAGCTGAGAATTTCAAAAGGAAGCGTTTGAAGGTACACCAACCTCAAGCGAAGCACATCCATTGGAAGCACATCCATTGGTGGCGGTGACAGTATTGTGTTCTATCCATCAGCATTGGCTGGAGCTGGCAGCCTCCCCTCTGAGGCCCCCTGCAGGGCCTCAGAGTAGATCTCCCTCCCACACACCCACCGGGAGGCCAGATGGGGGTGGGAGCTGGGGAGTCAGTCAGGGCCACCAGAAAGGCAGAGCTGGTAGAGACACAGCAAAAGCCTATAGTACAGATTTGGTTTGTGTCACTGTGGGGCCCAGTCAGGCCAGTCCAAAATGCACATGGTGGGGCTTCAAAGAGAACACTCTGTGTAGCCCAAGTTGAAGCTTCTGTGCATGGGCAGCACTTCTCCTTCCTCCGGGAAACTTCAGCCCAATTTTAACAGCTCGGACCATCCGGGTTGCATCGAGTAACCTCGTAGTCAGCGCGGGCTTGATGACGGACCGCAGCCACAGCTACAGGATGGCCCACCCGACCTCAAGATTCGGGCTTGAATGAGCGAACGAATCTCTGGGGGCTGTAGCTACACCACAGATCTGAAGGCCAGCCATCCCCTCCTGCTCAACTTGGCAGCCATTCTTTGTAAATAAGACGCAGTCCCCAGATAGGACAATAGAGGGTAGAAAGCGGTCATTTTTGTCAACACCTAATTCACAGTGACAGTCAGTGGAGCCACTGTCTCTTTCACCCCCATAAACCTTGCGTATGAGAGAAAGGGTACCACGGATACTGCCTTAGAGCATGACCTGCGCCCTAGGGGACATTACCCAAATCTTGCAAGCGTCCCCTACTGTCCCATGCAGGAGCCATTGAAAGGCTGTTCCACTGTTCCATCCAGCCCGCTGCTTCAGGGTACCAAGAGACAGGGGAAAGATTCCTCCCTCCAGCATGGGCCATGGCTGCACCTCACTTCCTGTGCAGCCAATCCTTTGGGCTGAGCGATGCCGTGGTGCACTGCCGTGACAGTGGACGTGGCACTCCATAAATCCCCGGGGGGAGCTTTAGCAGAAGCACCACAGGCAAAGAAGCCTCTATTTGTGTAAAAATCAAAGTGCCACCCCTTCCCTGATGGAAGCCTATCCAGTCTATCGATTACCCCATAGAATGGTGCCGTACTGGGTGACCGGGTTGCAGATTGAACATGTATGGTAGCCGTAAGGGCAGGCTGGCCTTGCTGGGTGGAAGCCCATGCTTCAGGCCACACGTAACCTCTTTTTCCACTGCCTCAGCCACATTGTCCATGAGCCCACTGGGCAGGGGTAAGAACAGCTGGAGAAGGAGGCCAGCTGGTATCCTCAGAACAGATTGTCCCATCCACTTGATTTGTAAATCCTCCTCCTCCGAGGTCCTCTTGGGCATAAATATCATTGCATTTTTTTCTCATTCAAAAAGATCTAACCCATATCTCTTTCCATCCCACCTTGTCACTCATCTTCCAATCACATTGCTTCCAAGTCCCTGTTGGTCTAACAAAGTATTAGCCAAAGCCCATGAATTTGGAGAGCTTCCAACCTCTGGTCATTTCCCCTTCCACCCAAAATAAATGACAGGTTCGCCACTTAGCTTATCCCCTCGTGTACACCTCCCTGGCAGATACCACCTTTGTCCAGTCATGGAATTCTGCTGCTCACACCCAACTTCTCAGCTCTGTGGACGAAATAACACCCAGATCACAATGCACAGCTGAGTGCATGTGGCAATGTCGTGGTCATGGTTAAGCACTCAGTCTCTGTCCAAGACCCTGTAGCAGAACAAAAGCTTTTTTCTTTTAATTTACTCTTTTGCATATTTTTCTTTATTTTGTTTTTGGCTGTGACATAATCACTTAAACTTATGGGATATATTGTGATGTCTCATATACATATGCTTTGTGTGGTGATTAAATCAGAATAACAGGCATATACATCAGTCAAACGTGTATCATTTCTTTTTAGTGAAGTATTCAAAGTCTTCATTCCTAACCATTTTTGAAACAGGCAGCCTATTGATTACATCACCTGACTGCAACACAGCACCAGAACGCATCTCTATCTGTAATTTGGTACCATTGACCAGCCCCTGGTAACCACTATCTGCCCTCGACTCCTATGAAACTGTCTTTCTGTGCCTGACTTATTTCCCTTAACAAAATGTCCTCCAGGTCTATTTATATAGTCAGAAACAATAGAGTTTCATCTTTTTAAAGATGAATAGCCAGGCATGAAAAGATATCGGTATATGGTTGTGATCCCAGCACTCAGGAGGTTGAGGCAGGAAGATCATTGTGGATTCAAGGCCAGCTTGCACTACATAGAGAGACCCTGTCTAAAAAAAAAACCAAAATAACAGATAATATTCCACTGTGTATAGTGACCACGGTTTCTATCCACTCATCAGTTGATTAAAAGGCTGATTGCATACCCTGGCTTTTGTGGCGATTGTGCAGTAAACAGATGTGTTTTATGTATAGAACGTCACACGTGGAACAATGCAACTGGACCCCTACCTACCACACCCAAAGATCAACTCAAATTGGATTAGAGAGTTAAATGTAAGACCTAAAACCATGGAACTGTGGGAGAGAGCAGAGGGAGGAACTTCACGAGCTTGGATCAGGCAAGGCTTTTCTGGATAAGACCCCAAAACACAAGCAACTAAAGCAAAACTGGGAATTGCACAGACCTAGAAAGCTTCTTCATAGCAGAGGAAATGATCAGGGAGTGAAGAGACAACCTTATCCTGAGAGACAATATTTGCAGACTATAGATCTGATAACACTCGAAGGAGCAGGAGCGCAACACAGTCAACAGCAACAGTAAACCAGATAATCTGATTTGAAAAGGGCAAAAGTCTAAATAGATACGTCTCAAAAAAAAAAAAAGGCACACAAGTGGCCAACAGCAATGTGAAAGAGGCTCAGCACCCCTAATTACCAGAAAAATGCGATTCAGTAAGATAGCGCCTCCTCCTACTCAGAATGGCTAATATCAAAAGAGACAAAAGATAGCAAGTGCTAGAAAAGATATTGGGAAAAAATGGAACTCATACACTGGTAGGGGGAATGTAAATTAGAACAGCTATTATGGAAAACAGTATGGAATTTCCTCCAAACATTAAAAATAGAGCCATCATGTGAGTCACTAATCCTACTACGACGTGTATACCCAAAGAGCTTTTTTTTTTTTTGCCAAGAGGAGAGTAGTTATCCAGAGAAGATGGCAGGAAATGGTGAGGGTCTGCTCTGCAATCCAACTCCACAATCCACTGGTGGCTTCTCCTAGTATAGCTGCCACTAACGCTTCCAGCATGGGGACATCTGCCAGATCTAATGGCAGAGAAGCCCTTGACAGCTTTATAGACTTCTCTGGTCCTGGGATCCACTCAAGCCCCCAGTTTTACAGTCAGTGGAGCAGAGTAGCTCAACCAAATGAGCAGACGTTTGTCTCTAAACTACAGAGGCCAGGAAGCACCACGATTCTTTTTTGACTGAAGGTGTGGTCATTTCAACAACGTGTCCTTCCCTTTAGAAGGGTGGACCTGACACATCCCACCCCACTGAACCACTGAGGTGGATATAAATCCTCTGAACTCGTGGGGTGTATGTATCTCCCGCCCGCTGTCACGTGAAGCCAAGATAGTTGCTACTTCTTGTTCATCGAGTCTGATCAGCTTAATATCAATTTAATGAAGCGGATGATGCCCTGTGGCAGGAAGGATGAGTGAGGTCCATCACACTGTCTCATGACATTGGACTGCAGAGCTTATACCCTCCTGAGACAGGACAGAGAGGCTTTATCGCTGGCCTTTGTTGCTTATTATTTATTAAATGGTGTAATAAGGTGGGAAGCGTTTTCAAGATAAACACCGGTGTAACAGGTATAAGAAGATGCGTTCATTTGCTCAAGGAGTGAAATCACATCTAAAACAGCAGCTGCCCTGGGGTCACTGCCTGAATGAGGTAACAGTAGCCTGGTATCACATTCTGGGGGTCACTCGTTTTCTCTCCAGGACAAATAGGCAAGTTCAACAGGTGATGGGAATCAGGACCCCTGTGACTCTCAAGTGCCTGACAGTGAATAAGACTCTTCTGTTCTTCCAGGAACCTGACTGCTTTTATAGGCAGCAGCAGTTCTAGAGCCTTCTGCTTCGCCCTGACTACACAGTGACCCTCACTTCACAGGTCAGAGAACCAGTGTAGAGACTTCACCAATCGCTGAGACTGTGAATTTCCAAGTACGTGTAACAGAAATGAAGAAACAAACACAGGATGGGTCTAGCGACCGCTGGGCCCACAGAGAGACGGTCCTGAGTCACACCTCATGATCGCTTCCTCTCTAGAACCCCTACCCTGACTGTTGTCCACCAAAACCTTTTGAGTCACCTGGAATAGTGTCAGTTCAGAGCCAGTGTCCAGTAATCCTCCGAATGTCTTGATTATGTCCCAGGGCATAATAGCCTTGAAAAGTGGCTGGGGGTCTCCTTGAGGGATCCTGATAGAAAAAGCTAATAGCGTATAATCTATCAATGCAGCAGTCCTCCCCACAAGGGGACCTGGTCTCTCTTTTGTTCAAAGCTTCTCAGTCTATAAACTTGCTCAAGTAGGAAATTATTTGAAAAGCCACAATTCTCCATTGGCTGAGTAAAGTTACACTTCCGGTCCTTAGATCTACGGCTCCATTAATGCTGACCAAGTAACAATCAAGTGGACTGTCCATCTGTTTCTTTTCTAAGAGATCTAATACTCTAGGTCTCTGTGCATCAGCACTACAACTGCCTTGGCTCCCCTCTTAGTTACTTTCCTGTCTCAGCACCCAGCCAACACCTACAACTTAAAGAAAGGTTTATTTTGGCTCATGGTTTGTAAGGTTTCAGTGGATAATTGGCTAGTTGTAAGGCAGGGTGGCATGGCAGAGGGTACGGGCCTGGCAGAGGAAAAGCCGCTCGTGCACGGCAGGCAGGAATATACAGAGATGGTCTCCAGGCCATGCCCACAGTGACCCATCTCTTCCCACCAAGTTTCACCTTTCAATATGATGCACACAAACCAATCCATGGATTAATCTGATATCACCCACATATGTAATCTTATGTCACACACACATGATCCAGTCACACATTTAATCTCAGCATCACACAGTCTGGATCCAGCCAACTCTGAAAAGCCCCACCTCTGACTGTATAAGGCTTTGCAGGGACATCTAGACACAGGCCATAGCAGCTGGTTAGTACTGGTCTGACCTTAGAATAACCTGACCTCTGTCTTTACATCCCAGTCTGATGGTTTCAAGTTCCAAGAGGAGATAACTCTGGTAGGGAAGCCAGAGTCTGGGTAGAAGATGAAAACCTGGCCAGTCTTTAACGAGAATGAGGTTAGTCAGCTACCATGTATGCCAAGTGGACAGTCATGTCTTATGTTGGGATTCGCCCTGGCCAGGTCAGCAGGGCTGGTATTTCCTCTTGAACCCTAGACCTGTGGACAGGTGAACTTGCACCTGACCTGTGCACTCACCTTCAAATAGGTGAGCTCTCCAAACACAAGGCTCCACACTAGCTCAGAAGAGAAGCAACCGCTCCATTCAGTTCTGTGTTACCATTTCCTTGTGTTATTCCATCTAGTGCTGAGAGACAGGTGAGCGAAATAGGAATTCCAGGTCCGTCATCCTGGAAGCGCAGGCACAGTTCCCTCTGGCCGCTCGTGCAATGGAAATAGTGAGGACTACTACGCCTAACTGTGGAAATGCCTGAAATAAATCAGTGGGACCAGTCTCATAACAGAGCCTCTGGCAAGTCAGAGGTCTGCACTCGGCTTTTACAGAACAGCGGGGAGGAGCTGAGAGGGTTCACGCATGTATGGTGTCACTCTTCACTCTCCTGTCAGCTCGCAAGTTTTACTTTAGTTGCTCAGGTTTTTCATTTGTCTTCTTTGCTGCTTTAACTAGATCATTGGATCTAGAAGGGCCTGCTAGAGCCTAAAGATGCAAGCACAGTGATGCCCGAGGTAGCCTGAAGCCATTCCAGCTTCTTGCTATCAGTGTGAAAACTTGGAAGTCAAGACAAACACACATGCACCCTCAGAGGGCTCCACGAATGTCCCAAACTTCCCGCACCTCATGAGACAATCCATGGAAGTTGTCCCTGACTGCCCTGTCACAGAGATCTGGAGGGGGTGGCCTCAACTGTAAACCACACCCTCAGGAAGGCTGACATGTGACCGAAAAGAAAATTCAGACCACCCAAGATGGCTCACACAGATGTTCAAAATTTTTCAAAATCCACACACAGCCACCTACGGTATTTTAATTTAAAATTTTTTGCCCAAGTCCTTTGGAAATAGAATTTGCATGAAAGCCCACATGTCTAAAAAAGATTTTTCATTTCCTACATATGATTTCCCAGACCTTCTGTGTCTCCTTCTAAGTACAGATCATTTTCCAAGCTTTGGTACATAAAATACAAACACTGGTTTCAACTGAAATCTCATCAATCCACTCTTCTAGTGGAAACATGAAAATCGATTTCTCAGCTCAGAATTTTTTAAAAGACAACAGTAGCATTTTTGGAAAGAGGGAAGAAATAACCTTTGGACCAGCAGCTCTTTCTTCTGGGGTTCCTAGTATTTCCACCTTCTCCCCACCACTGCCCTCACCGGTGGCTCCCATGGTGGCTGGCGGAAGTGAGAGTTCAGGGTTGATAGTCAGTGTTAGGTTTTCGGCACAATAAGAGAGGAAAATATAATTTAAAAATAGCTTTTATTTCGAAGATGTGGAGAAAACTCCATGGCTCTAGAAGCCCTGGCCTTCTCTGACCAGAAAGCAGGGTGTTGGATATATTTATAAACTTGGGCAGGGGTGTCGCTTAGGGTGGGCACTTGATGATGGACCTGGGGTTGATTGGAGCCTTTTTTGTGCCACGGGGACAGGAAAAAGTTGTCATATGGGAAGGAGGGAGTGGCTTTAAAGTAAACATCCTTAATCCCGTCTCCACTACATAATGCCACACAGGGCACAGTCCTTTCATTACCATCTTTTTGTTGTTAGGAAAAGGGTAAAGTCTCTCTCTTACTACTTCCTGCTGGCAGGGGCGCCGTATCAGGGATTAGGAAGGTTGACAGGATGATGGCTGATGCCCACGTACATGTAGAAGCTGGTACCAGGTGTTTTGGCCAGGACAACTTTATCATTAGTGAATGCTGGCATCTTAGACTGGAAAAACAAAGAAACAAGGTACTATGAGCAGTAAGGCCACTAAATATTTAAGGATGCAGGGGAGGTAGAAGGAAAGGTCCTTTTGATTTAAATATGTCATTTCATCAGGACCATGGTGAGGTAGAATTCTGAAAAATAAGTGTGGGGTTAGGAGGAGTGAATTTATGAGAGGTGATTATTTTTCCATCTGAAAGGGTAAAAGTTAAAAGTGTGGGTAGGCAGGGCTTGTCTCTGGTCCAGGGATTGAGCTGGAAAGAATAAGAGGGGTGGGGAGGGCCATGGCTGTGCCACTATAAGGGAGATAAGAGCCCAGAGCCTCAGGGACCTCACGTTTGACTAAACAGCTGAGGGTAGAGAGAAGTAAGACAGTTGTCACATAGAACAGCATCAAGATAATCTCAGGCATGACATGGGAATCTTTAGGAAAGACTGTCAGGAGTCCTGCTGTAAAAAAGACAATTAATAGAATGTAAGGAATTAGAAACCAAGTTGGATAACAAAACATGACTTAGCCTGAGTGTTGTGGCTGTGAGGCCTCAGTGAGACGGAGACCAGTAGGTGACAGAAGATGAGATGACCACTCAGGATGGTTAGATTCAGGATTGGGAGGGCACCGCTTAGCTCCAGTGATGTGGAAACGGGGAAGTCCAGCAACTTTGACCACTGTTGGGATTGCCAAGAAGACCAGGTAGGGGCTGTTCTGCCATGGTTGTAGTCTTTGGGATGATTTTCTGTAACAGGACTTTAGTAACTGCATCTACAGTCAACCTGGTTGTGGAAAAAGGCTTTTATCCATCCTGAAAAAGTACAAACAAAGGTGAAAAGATATTTGGGAGTTTCGTGGTGGGGCATGTGTGTAAAATCTACCTGCCAGTCCTGACCAGTGGTGTGTCCATAAAATTGATGAATAGGAAAGGAAGGGGGTGGTGTGTGTCCCTGAGAGAGGTTTTACTATAGAGATAACAGGTGTAAGTTATTGAGACCTCAGAATGTCTGGGTCAGTCTACATACACACAAAAGAATCCTGGCAATTAAGGTGTAGGAGAGATGGTTAAAAAAGGCATTTTTAAGACAACTGTAAAGTGAGTGGTGGAGGGAGGGACATGAGAGAGCCTGGTATAAGGGTTTGGCATCCCTGGGTGGGTTGGGGTAACAGCGTTATTGATTACCTAAGGTCTTACATTAGACCATAAGACCCATCAGTCTTGAGTACTGGGAGAACAGGAGTATCATAGGGTGAATGAGTAGATTTAAGAAAACCATTAGCTAAAAGATGCTTAATTACAGGTTTAAGTCCCTGTAAATGTTTGGGAGCTATGGGATATTAGGGAACGCAAGGAAAAACTGAAGGATCCCTAAGTTGAATTAAAATCTGCATGGCATGGGTAGCTCAGGTGGGATTGGTGGTATTTCAAACTATAGGATCAACCAGGGAAGAAGATCTCTACCTAAAAGGGGTGTGGGACATGTTGGAATTACTAGGAAGCCATGGGTAAAGAAGAGAGTCTGGGACCTGCATGGAATAGGCCCTGTCTGTAAAGGCTGGGTAGGTTGGCCGTCAACACCCACTTTAGAGACTGAGGACTTAATACAAGGGCCTGAAAACTCAGGAAGAACACTATGTATGGCCTCTATGTCCACAAGTACAGAGAATGTCTTACCTGAGACCTCCAGTGGGACTTGGGGCTCTGAGAAGGATACTTTAATGGGGGGCTGTGGACCCTGAGCCCCACTAGTCTTCAGCAGTTAAGTCTGAGTAGATCAGTCAGTGATGAATCTGGCGGTGATGAAATCTCCTGTGAGGGCCAGGATGGCTTACCCACTCTCTGGCAGCTAGGACATTCGCTCTTCCAGTGGCCCTTGAGATTGCAATCTGGTCGGGGCACTCTCTTGCCCAGTAACCTTTTGGCTGCACTTGAAGCATGGTCCGGGAGGGGCCCAGGCTGCTCTGCCTTGTTTTGGCTTTCCTGTCTTGGGAGCACCAAGTGTCACTGCTAAGAGATCAGATGATTATTTTTTCTTTTAATTTTTATCTCTGTTGCTGAGAACATGAAAAGCCACAGTAAGGTCTCCTTGTGGGGTCTGAGGGCCAAGTTTAGCCTTTTGTCTTGGGATCTGGCCCACAGAGGAAGGTATCTGTCTCTTCTACAGTCACAAGACATCTGGTTTTTATTTCAGGTAGGTGCACAGCTTTAAGTCTAAAGGAGACAAGGGCAAATAATCAAGTATTCAGGAGTCAAATAATAGAATCAACAGGGTATTTATGAGTATAATTTTAGTATTGGCTTCCCATAAGAAGGCAAAGGATAAGGTCTAGGAAATTTTAGAAATTGACATGTCATTGATTTGTCATACACACATTTAGGTTTTACAATTGAATAAGTATCTCCTGTGCTGTTAGAATGTCTAATGCCATTTTGAGGATGGCCTGTTTTATTAATTTTACCTGTTTATTTAGGAGAGAGAGAGCAGCTGCAGTGTCATTTAAGTATAGTTAATTATGGCTCCAGTATGTATCATATAACCTTTTTTGGGGGAAAAGATCTGGTGGATCTCAGCAAAAGAAATGTAAAAGAAATTTATAATTATCTCTTAATTTTAGTTATTGAACATCTAGAAGGTTGATAACAGTAAAGTGCAGGAGAGGTAGTAAGCTTAACATAAAACATTAAATGCAACTATTATTTTACATTAACCATGGGTATTTTTAACATTTGAGCACTGAAGAAATTTGTGACATTGTTTGGACTGTTTGCTATTTAAGCGTCTCTAAGTATAATATATACATTATATATATTATATAATTTTTATTTAAAAATTATTATTTGAGTGGTGACCTCGTGTTGGTCTGACCTGATATCCTGGCTAGAGCACAAGGAAAAGGCAGACATCTGGATCTGAAAGAAAACACTTGTTGTCATAAGCAATCTTAATTTTACATTTGAGTGCATGAGTATAACACCAGATGAGCAACAAATGAATTGTCTCGGTTATATGAACTTTAGTTGGGGTGTCTCCCATAAAGCTATGGAGATTATTGGGGCCTCCAGTGAATGAACAAAACTGGTTTAAACACCAGGTGGCCACTTTCTTATTCATCAGTTGAAGTCCTGTCCAATGTCTCCTGACCCCAAGGGATTTTGTTTAACCAGTTTTAACATTTTAACCAGCTGGCAACCTAGGTGGACACATGCTTTTTAAATGTATAACCCAAATAAACCTTGACTAAATGATCTGAAAATGTACATTACTTTTGTTTTGTTTTTTGTACCAGGGATTGAACTCATGACCTTGTACTTACCAGGCAGGTGCTTACGCCAGTGAGCTAAATCCCCAGCTCCTCAAACTATTCTTCATACATTACTTTTGTTTTGTTTTTGATCTGAAAATGTAAAAGAGGAGGGGAAAATTGTTGAGCTCAAATAAAAGAAACAGCTGTTTACAGAGCAGGCAAATGGACAAACGCGGACAGACGATCTGCACAGTATAAACAGATGACAGATATACGGACTGACAAACGTTATAAAATCAGAGTGCCCTCAACTATATTTGGCCAATTTGAGCTATATAAAAAAATAGACTAGTATGAATCTTTTGGTAGGTTGATTAATAGAAATGTCTTGAAATAAGAATAGCAGAAAAGGAACCTAATTTATGGCTAATCTGAGATAGGTCAGAGAGGGAGAAAGGGACACGATTACAGCGTACAGTGAGCCGGCGGGAAAATGGCGGTGGCGATGCAGGACTAGTAGAGAAAGAGCCACCTGACTGCGCAGACTGCTGGGCAGGGGACTGAGAAGTTGGAGCCTGGGGAGAGACTAAGGGAGGATCAGAGGCCGCTGTGGGGAGGGAGGAGGAAAGGGGGCGCGGGGGGTGCAGGAACCTCTGGCTGAGAGCTGCAGGGTTTGGTCTGGGAGATACAGGGGAGTTTTTGGTGGAGCTGAGCGAGCCAGAAGCATTTGGGCCATTATACAAGACAGAGTGAGAGAAAGGCGCGTCCTCAGATGATGGGTTTTTGTTAACTTGCTGCCAGTGTGAGAAATGCATAGGCTTTTTGTTTTTTTATAGCCTTGAGGCCAAGAGCACCACGGTTAGGAAGGAGGCACTCCAGAGGTGTGGTTTTTGTGGGAGGGCAGGAAATGGCCCCCAGGACCGAATTACAAGTGAGCTGAGAGCACAGCTTTAGCTCTCCCCCAAGGAAGGTGGAGGCCGTTGTCCCAGGACGGTCAGGATAGGTTCTCTGACCACAAGCTTACGGATTTTAGGAACGGAAACAGAAAACCCCGTGGTAGCTCACCTGTGATGAGCGAGGAAGCTCGCTGTTGCATGCCAATCAGCAGCGGCAAGTTAACGTTTTCACAGCAGGAAACGGTGGTTCGCAGGCAGGGTCAGCGCCAACCTGGGAGCTAACTTAATCTGCCATCAGAGTCACGGCACCATTCTGTTAGGTTTTCGGCACAATAAGAGAGGAAAATATAATTTAAAAGTAGCTTTTATTTCGAGGACATGGAGAAAACTCCTTGGCTCTACAAGCCCTGGCCTTCTCTGACCAGAAAGCGGGGTGTTGGATATATTTATAAACTTGGGCAGGGGTGTCGCTTAGGGCAGGTATTTGATGATGGACAGGGAGCTGATTAGAGCCTTTTTTGTGCCAAGGGGACAGGAAAAAGGGAGTTGTCACATGGGAAGGAGGGAGTGGCTTTAAAGTAAACACCCTTAATCCCGCCTCCACTATGAAATGCCTCGCAGGGCACAGTCCTTTCAGTCAGGGTGCTCGTGTGTGCCCAGATCGCCCTCCAGCGTGTCACGGCACTGTTGTCCTGGCTTCCTTCCTCGAGAAGGTTCTAAGATGTTACATATCATGCCATAACCCTGCGGCCTTGGTGACCCGCCTGCCCCAAACTATATTATCACTCGCGGGCTTGAAAGCCAATCTGTCAACACAAACAATGACCCATTTAAAGTCTCCTGAGGGGAGGACAAGGGTGCTCAAACCTCTCATCTCCTGTCTTCCTCCCCTCGATAAAGACATATGCAAGCTCCCTGACTCCTAAAGGAACCAGAGGTGAGATCCAGAATGATTCTGACCTCATCCACCGAGCTCCCAGCACCAAGTGGGGCTGTCGGGGGCCAGGACTGTCGGGCGGTACCCTTTGGCTTCTTAAGAGCTCTGTGTCTTCTTTTGTCTGCATCCAGTTTTCATTTCCTTGGGTGCAGTGGGGAAGGAGGCAATGCTTGCCTCTCCCCCTCCTTGAGAGCCTCGCCGGTTCCCCCAGGTCATGCATTCCTGTAATGACTGCCACAGCCTGAGCTGTCATCAGCGCCCTCCCCACTGGCATACAGCGCCCGGGACTTTCCCATTCTATGCCTGCCATCGAAATTTACCGGGCCTGTTAAACCATTTCTTCTGACGTCAGCTCTGGGGGAGGGAGGGGGAAATACAGTGGGAAGTAATAGATCGAAGGCACGATCAGAATTCCTGCCAAAACTCCAGGCAGTTCCTCTTACCCACCCCCTGCCTTCTGGCCCCAAATTCAATCCTTTTTAGCCTCATGACAGCCCACCTGTCTCCTAAGAGGCCCACGTTGCACCCTGCAGACAGGTCCCCGGAGTGGATTCCTAAGTGGGCGCCGTCCACGGAGCCCAAATCACATGGCAGAGGAGGCGTCCCAGCCCGCCCTCCAGCAGAACCCGTCCACACACACATTTGCATCCTCCCTACCCCTGGCCCAATCCTCCTGGAAAAATAGTTGCCCAGAACCTCGCTGCGCTCTCTGGAGATGTAAAATTCATGAACATATTGCGGGGGATGCAGAATGAGGGCGTCACATTTAAAATCAGACAACTCTGCAGCTTCTAGCTCACGGGGCGCTGCTACCCATTGCACAGCAGGTGCTTCAGGAAAAATAACACACACTCGCAAATCATCCTGAGCTCAGGGGTGCGTAGCACACAACTCAGGACCGCCGGCTGCGTGATAACCCCGCTGCAACGTCCTTGGTTCTGCGCGGTACCTTGGTTCTCAAGCAGTGCTTGGACTACCTTGGGCTGAACCCTTCCTTCTGCAGCCAGCGTGGACATCAGCTAATGAGCGAGCACATTTCCACTGTGGACGCTGGTGGACAGATCTCTTTGGTCAAGCAGACCAGGCGAGAATGTTTGCCCCAACATCACACAGTCATCAACAACCCAAACTGGTTCTGTGCTGAGTCAAATAGTAGTTTCAAATAGAATACTTCCTGCGTTTTAGGTGATGCTTACAGTGTAGCAGTGATGTAGGGGACCGACACTCCTGACCTGCTAGGTGTCCGGTATGAGTCCTGTTCTCTAAAATTAAAGAGTGAACTTTAGGGAAAATGGAGGTTAAGGGAAGAATGTATTTGTTGAGAGAAAGAAAGCTTCTGTCTGAGAGAGAGACAGAAAGGGTCCGGAGTGGGTTGCCAAAGACTCTACGTTTTCTAGGGATTTTATAGAGCAAAACCACAAGGCGGATCCAAGGTGGGGAAACCGTGGGAACTGGCCGGGTGAGCATGACATGGGTCAGAGCTATGGCCAGCCAACAAGATTAATGGTTCAGGTAAAACTGACCAAATCAGGGACAAATGGGAAGCAGTCACCTAGCAAGCAGACATCCTTAAAGATCAGTGACTTCCTGTAGGGTTGGGACGGTGACTCCTGGCTTCTTCAAGGTGACCCATACCTATTTAGAAGGTCAATCCCTGATGTTTGTACTTAGGGTGTGGCTGCATTTGCTTTGCCTTTTGTATTGAGATCTGGCCCACAGCAGAGGTGTGTGTCTTCTCCAAGGTTGCGTGGTATCTGGTCTTCTGCACTGGCTCCTTCCAGGGCCCAGCCCTGCCTGCCTGTCTAGAACATTTCTAACTAACTCAGCTGCCTGTAACAACAGGTACACACATTATTTTACACCATTAACTATCGAGGCCCCTTTCCCATCCTTGTCAGCATTCTGGAAGATTCATGTTTGTAATCCCTTGAAAAGTTATTGGCATTCTAGTGGGTTAATTCTAATCCAGCCCTTCCAGTGCAACCCAGGCTGGGAATAAAGACCCTGAGACTGTACATTGTGGGGAGCCCAGGAGTCCTGAGTCCAGCCAAGATGAGGTTCATGGCAACAAAGACCTCACCCAGCGCCCGACTTGAATTTTATTAATTCTTCATGAAGGGAGAAGCTCAGGGATAAGTGACAGTGGAAATGTATGACTGCTGTGACTGCTGTAAGCTGGGCTAGGCAGGAGGCCTGAGGTCACCTCTGGGATAAGCAGAGGTGAGAAATGCAGGAGAGCATCTGATCTGCGCAACAAGCAGAGGTGGGGTCTAATCACCTGGGGTCGCTGCTTCAGCTCTGATGCACAGTCCCGTTTGTCCTGGGAAGTCACAGCCTCTTTCTCGAGGCTCGGTCCCAGCTGACAGTGTGGAGCAGGACTCTCCACCCCACTGGGCTCAACCATGTATTTGGGGAGTCACTGCGCAGGGTGACACTGACCTGTCGCTTTGCTTCAGAGATCACACATCAGCTCCTCAGCCAGCCCGATTTACATTGTTTAGAGTCAGTTGAAAGAAAAAAGAAATAACCCAGCCGGCTCTGTACACATCAGTCCATGGAGAGAGGGCCAGGTTTATCCAAAATGCAGATAGCTGCTCTTCTCTCAAGGAGCCTCTTCTGGCTGGTTCCCCACAACTAACAATTCTCCAACAACAACAACAAAAAATTTTTTTGAGACAGGATCTCACTGTGTAGCTCAATCTGACCTTGAGTTGACTGTGTAGCTCAGGTGGCCCCAACTGCATGGTGATGCTCCTGCCTCAGCCTCCCAAGGGCTGGGATTACAGGCATGTACCACTGTACCTGACACCAACACTTAAACACAGGCCAGCGTCTGTCAGGTTTAGCATTAGTGACATTTTAGATAATTAATTCCTGGTTTGGGCAGAGGGAGTGGATTCGTCCGGCGCACTCGGGGATATTTACCGGCATCCCTGGCTCCTATGCTCTAGATGCCAAGGGCCTCCACATATCTGCCTTCAGTGACCACCATCAGTGTCTCCAGACATATATCTGCCTTCAGTGACCACCATCAGTGTCTCCAGACACTGGCAAAGGTTCTAGTTTACCTGGACAATCAATAAGCTGAACCTCAATTGGCTGTGTTGACCGGTCCCCTGCTGTGTGTACTCCCACCCTGGCCAATTTCCGGGCCTTCAAAAGCGATGTCACAAGCACACCCTTGGGAGGGACAGGAATCACATGCGGCCTCTCACCGCACAGACGGGCACAGCCTCGGGGCCCAGAGGCAGCCACAGAAGCAGCCAGGTGACGCATTGGGAGTGTTGAAAGGCCCCGTGCTTCACAGATTATCAATGTCATTGTAAGTTTACGTAATTTACTCTTGACTCTAACCGTATTTAGCTCAATTTCTAAGACTCGTGAAACGTCAGCCATCAGCTCTGGGAAGTGCAGTGACCCCAGCTCTCCACCCTTCCTTCCCCACAGGGAGGCTCAGGCTGGGCTCAAAGCTTTCCTGGCGCCTTGGAGAGGAGCTTCTGGTTTGCTTTGCTTTGATGACTGGCTTCTCCCCCTCCCCCACCATGATCTTGAGCCTCGGGTGAGGTATGCTCTGAGGGCCCTTTCAAAGCGCTAGAAAAGCCATGCGGTGCCTCATGGGAAGGGCGGCAGGGGGAAGGAGGTGGCCCTCCTGAGTCACAGAGAGGCTGAGGCCCCCAGCCAGGAAGCACTCAAAGAGTTGGCACAGTGGCACTCATGGGGCCTGGTCCACTATCACTGAGTCCTCCAGGGTACCTGGGTGGGGGACTCGGGTCTTCCATAGGCTGGGGCTAATCCAGGGCTGCCCAGCCCTTGGGCCCCATGCTCCCCAAGCCTGGCTCAGGGGCTG
This sequence comes from Hydrochoerus hydrochaeris, assembly GCA_004027455.1. NCBI lineage: Eukaryota > Metazoa > Chordata > Mammalia > Rodentia > Hydrochaeridae > Hydrochoerus > Hydrochoerus hydrochaeris. The sequence continues at coordinate 35,262 of PVLA01009400.1, read as the reverse complement.
TCCAGCCCCTCAAGCTGCGCATTCCCCTCCCCAAGTCCAGTGGAGTATGGGGAGGCAGGGAGAGAGACCCTGTCCTTCCTTTCCCAGGACTGGGACCAGCAAGGACCTGGTGACACACAAAGCCACCCGCCCTGCCCTGCTGGTGAAGAAACGGGTAGAGGCCCGCTGCTCCACGGTGCTTCCAGGATTAGCAGTGGGAGGTGGGGCAGGGAAGCAAGAGGAGGCAATGCTGTATCCCAGCTGTCTGGGGAGTCACCTCCTGTCACACCCAGACTGTGAGATCGCACCCCACCCCCAGAATTCCACTCTCACCTTCAAGTCCCCAAGAAGCAGGAGCAAGCCCTGCGGGCCCCTCTGCAGGCAGGGCACGCAGCCAGGTCAGGAAGTAGGGATCCCCAGAGGGGACACAGGGACAGTGCAGAGCTGGGGGTGGGTGACAGCCTGCCTCGAACTCTCCTGGCACCCCAGGTCAGATCCATCATCAGTGGTTCCTGATGGGTCTCCTGGCTGTCTCCTGCCCGCTCTGAGCTCACTCTCTGGCAGCCCTGGTTGAAGGGAGTGTTTCCTCTCTGAGCCAAGTCCGAGCATCATTTTCCCAGGCGCTGGCTCTCTGCTGCTGTTGGGACCTCAGGGCATCTCTGACAGGCACATGTGCCGCCCACACACCAGGCTGTCAGTGGCTGAATGGGGCTGGCATTTTTTTCAAAGCTCCCCCCACCCAGGGAATCCCAGGGTGCAAGAGGGTCTGGGAGCCACTGGTGACCAGCACTGATCATAAGACACAGCCAGATGGGTGCTGCACCCTCAGGCCTTCCCGGAGGACCAACCCCATCCCCATGAGAAGAATGAGCTCCAGGGGATCCTGGAGGTAACCCGAGGATGGACGAAGGAAGCAGCTGCTGGAAGAGCCCAGGTCTCCTCCCTGCGGCCACCACCCTGCGGCCCCCCAGTTTAGCCCTGGGAACCTGGGCCAGGATGGCTCTTGGAGTGTTAATGTCTGGCCGCTTGAACGGGAAGCTTCTCCCTCCTGTCCTCAGTCTCCAGTCTGTCAGGGCTATCGCTTTGCTAGTGACCGCAGTCCCAGGCCAGGTGTCTGTCCCACCCCTGTGGAGCCTGCAGGCCTAGCTTTGGGAGTGGACCCCCCAGGACCCCACAGCAGAGCTGGAACTTCCAGGAAAGCAGGGAAGCCACCCTGGAAGAGGCTTCTCCCCTGGTTCAAGCTTCCTGGGATCCTTGGTGCTTTCCGTGGAGACCCTGGAGGGTATGGACTGAGGGGAGTGGCTCAGGGTCCTTCCCGTGGACGGTGACACCTGTGATGCACAGCTATGACAGTCAGGGTTCTGAAGAGGCCTATCCAGAGAAAGGGATGAGTGAGTGATGGGTCCCCCTGGTTCGGAGGGGCTGTGGTGTGATTTATGGCAGGTTTGGGGGCCACTCTCTGCATGTGGGGTTGGGAGACAGAGTTCAGAAGGATCAGCAGGTCTGTGATGGGAAGGAAGAGGGCGGGTGACATTCTCACTGGCTAAAGACCTCGAATCACGAGCCTCAGACAACGGCTCAGATCCTGCACAGGAGTTTGGAGAGGGGAGAATAGCGAACAGCATCCGGTCTCTCTCTGGACCCCGGGAGTGACTTCCGATCGGTGCCAAAGCACCTGAGCTGCTCCCCTTCTGCTCCCCATGAAGTCCTGCCTGCCGGCCCTCACCTCCTAGGGCTTGAGGTACCATGCGTAACGTGGCACACTGTGCCCTGGTTGTGAGAAACACCCCACTGAGTGGGCCCAGCATGGCTCTGGGTGTCCCCCATAGCTGGGAGAATTGTCCCCAGAAAGGCAGAAGAGGGGAATGACGGGGAGCCCACTCCTGTCCTCTCAGGGGAGCCCCAGTCTTTGTTTTCACCTTGGCCACAAGCTTCTGAGTGTCCCAGGGGTTAACTGGGGAGGAGATTCAGGGCAGGCAGCGTTGGCCTGAAGTTCAGGGTGCACCCCCACCCCGGGCAGGGCCCTGGCGGGTGACGGTTGGAGCCTGGGAGCCGAGGGTTGGCACAGACACCCCTGAGCCGAAGCCTGGGGAGAGAAGTCCCATGCCTCCCACCGCCCCATCTCTGTCCAGATTCAGACCCTGGGTGGCCTCATGTGAGCCTCTTAACCTCTCTGTGTTCAGTAACCTCACCCATAAAACGAGGGGCACGACAGTGCTCTACCGTATCTATTAATTCTGCATTGCTCTGCGACAAACACCCCAAAACTTAGGGTTTCAGCTAGCAGGAAGCAGAGTGTGGCGCTCCTGGGGAGGAGGAATTTGGGCCGTCTTAGGTCAGGTGGGGCTTGGGATCTTTCTCTAAGCACTCCTGATGCTGGCTGGGCAGGAGGACCTGGTGGCAAGCTGGTGCTGGCCACGGGTGCAGACATAGGGATCCTGGCCCAAGGCTTCCCGCAGGGCTTCCGGGACACCCTTGCACCCTGGCACCTGGCTGCCCCGGGGAGCGGTCCCAAAGATGCGAGCGGGCAGCAGCTTCTCTCTGGCTGACCCAGCCTCAGGAGCTGGCGCCTTCCCTCTGCCGAGTTTTGGCCATCAGGGGAGAGTGGTCTGTGCATGAAGGAAGGGGATTCGGGCCAGGACACATCTCAAAGTCATCATCATGCAGCCAGAGGGGAAGCACAGAGCAAATGGGTCCATAAATCCCTGAAAGAGAGGAAGGTTCTTCAGAGGCCAAGGAGGGTCCCAACACTGGACACTTTGAGAAACTCTCTGATGGGGAGAGGCAGAGGACAGGGGAGAGCAGCAGCAGAACAGCTGGGCAGAGCAAGAGTGGACACAGCAAGAGTGCAGGGCAAGAGTGACTGATGCCCAGTGGGACGAAACAGGCAAGCAAAGCTTTGACTCTCTTCCGGGGATGTTATTCCTCCCAACGACTGCATTTTCTAGTCCTCCACTAATCTGCCATTGGGAGCAGCACCATTATCTGTCTTAGAACGGCAGATGAGAGGAAGCTGGGCGTGAGGCACACAGCTGCGATCCCAGCACTTGGGAGGCTGAATCAGGAGGATCACAGCAAGTTGGAGGCCAGCCTGGGCTGCATGGACAGGTTGAGGGCAGCCTGAGCTACATAACGAGACCCTGTCCTAGAATAACAACAAAAAAATGAATAAAACAATGAGAAACCATAGGGGCCCTCAGGAGACATCCAAGCACTGAGACACGGACAGTCCAGGGAGGGGGGGGTGCGGAGTTAGTAGGGAAGAGGGGAAGCGAGGCAGGGAGCCCTGGATGTGTCCAGCAGGGAGCAGCCAGACTGAGCCTGCTGAGCCAGGGCCCGGGAAAGGACCTGAGAGCTGACTTCCGCCTCCCAGGGAAGAGGCCCTGGGTGGAGCAGGTGGCACAGAGGGCTTCACACCAGAGCCAGGGTGTAGACCTGGGTTCCGTTCCCGGGCCGGTTCCAGCCCAGCCTCTGGAGTGTGGGCCGCCTCTCAGCTTCAGTCTGCGCCCCTAGAGACTCTATTACCTGCCTCAGGTGCCTGGAAATCCTTCACCTGCCCCACGAGCACTGGGGCAGGCCTGTCCTGCTCCGGACAGCTGACCCCTAAAGACAGCTTCTGGCTTAAGGATGCTTCAGCTTACAGTAGTGATTTACAGAAGGACGGCAATACGTGATCACTAGAAACCACACTTCGAATTCCAAGCTTTGAATTTTGCTGTTTTCTTGAGCCAACAACATGCACCTTTATCCTCCTTTGTGATACTAGAAAGTGGGTGCAAATACAGTGCCCCGGCAGCCACAAAATCACCAGAGGAAACAACTAGTGCTCTACTGTGTGCGCTGATGCAGCTTTGGTGTTTTCTGCTTTCCGTGGGTTTCTCTGGACGTAGCCTCACTATAAATGGAAGAGAATCCATATTCAGGAATTTCAGCATCTGGGCTGGGGAGGGGTTGCTAAACTTGCCCTTAGCACTGGCAGGGCTACTTACCATGAAAGAATTTGGCACAGACTACAAACCAGAGAATTCTTTTTTCCCTAGGGAGTTGCTTTGACAACCCACCCCCGGTCACATCTTGTGAACTGAAGGAGGGGGTGCTTCAGGGTATTTGGTGATTTCACCCCAGACAGCTGCTGTTATTCTGCCTCCATCCCCCTCAAAGCAAACGCAGGATCTCAGGAGACCTCTTGAGTCAAGAGATAATAGTGAGGTCCCTCTGCGTCAGCCTGGCCCACATCTGTGGACTCCACCCCTACAGGGTCTCTACTCCGTCACCCCAGGCTCCCTGTCTCTCCAGGCTCCACACCCAGGTGTGCACGGGGAGGGCAGTAGCAGGAAGCCCCCCCCCAGCACTCCCTCCACCTCCACCCCCAAACCCAGCCCAGGGTTGAATGCGGGGACATCTGATCCAAACCTGACCCAGTTCTAAGCTTTGAGACCCTGGGTCTCGCTGCAGTCTCTGTTTTAATTAGGAATCATTTGCCAGGGAAAGCATTTGTGGAGATGGGGTGAGAGCCAGGCTGCCGGGACTGAGCCAGCCTCCTGCAGGGCGTGTGACCCCACAGAAGCCCTTTTCCTCTCTTCTGTAACGTGCCCTGCTCATTTGACAGCATACGAGGTCCTTGGCCTGTGATTGCAGGGTGCTCAATGTCGCCCCTGGTTCTTACAGCTGCAAAAGGGCACGGATGGGCACCCAGGGGTGGCTGTGCTCCCAGGCAGAGATGGATGGAGAGAGTGGGGGTCCTGCTTCCATGCCCCCCCAGCTGTCTTCTCCCAGCACCCTCTCTGTCTTGAAGTGCAGGGCCCCACGGTCTCTCACGGGATGGGTCCCCTAACTTACCTATGACCTTCGGGTTTGCAAGAAGCAGTGTTCAGGCTCTCATTTCTGACGCTGAATGAATACAAGGTTATTTATTTCTCATGGGATAGTTTTCCCACTTTTGTGCTTCTTTTTTCCAGTGCTGGGGTTTGAACCCAGCACTGTATGCTTGCTAAGCAAGCCTTCTTCCCCTGAGCAACGCTTCCAGCCCTTTTATTTTGAAACATAGTCTAGCCAATTGTCCCATCTGGCCTGAACTTGCGATCTACCTGCCTCAGCCTTCCTCGTAGCTGGGATTACAAGCAAGTATGATCTCTTCTGGCCCTTTGTGCACTGCAACACTCAGTTCTTTCTTCATTTATACAATGTGGTTCTGCCCAGGTCATCAAGCCCTCCAATGGGTGCATCCTGCATGAAGCGCGCACCCCATGGGCACCTGGTACCTGCATATCATCCTGGTCAGCCTCTCTCCCAGCCTGGCCCCTGGAAACCCTAGTCACCATGGCAACTTCTCCATCCAGGCCCAGAAGCCCCGCAGCTCAGCTGTCCCAGCTCAGGGAAGGTCAGGACAGCCTTGCTGCTAGACCTCAGTAAGAAGCATCTAGACCCTGAGGGGTTCCCTGCCCTCTTCCCTTTGGTTGCCAGGCACCCAGGGGCACAGAGGGTCACTCCCCTAAAGCCAGTCTGTCTATTTGCAAGACACCCTGGCCCCTCCCTGCTTTCTTTCCTGGATTTTGTTTTTTTAAGACTTTCAACTCCAGATGAAAAGCTCAGGTACCATCTGAAGATTTGCAGGAGTAAGGGTAACACAATAAAGAGTCGAGGAGAAGAGCGCTCCATCCCCAGGACGCGGCTTCTTCTCACTTTCTTTGAAAGCCTTTGCGTGTGTGTTTGTGTATTTTCTTTCCCATTGTGCCACCAAACATAGATATTCCAGAAATAGAGAACCAGAGGCCAGAAAAGTCAGCCACGCTCTTTCGATTCTGTTCCTTTTTTGTTATAATTTCTGTTCCTTCCAGGGCATTAGAAAATTCGGTTTCTCTTTTCTGTTAACCATAAGCCAGCACAACCTTCTTTTCTTAGATGAAGTAGTGGATCTCACCAGGAACCTCAAAGCGCTGAGACTTCTTTTTCAGGCCAGCTTTCTGGGCAGGTGTTTTATCAATGAATGCACCTTCCAGTTGGTGGCTTCATGTCCTGATGAGATGTCTTGTCGCTCGGGCTCTGGAAGTCCTGGGACCCTCAGCCCCTCACTGTGCCCAACTGTGCCTCCACATATCCAGCTTGGAGGTCAGTGACCCTCAGACCTGCTGCAGTCCCAGGAGCAGGGCCTCGAGGGAAACCAGCTGCTATCATCCTGCAGGCAAAGACCTAACCCTTCCCTCCGCCATTCCAAGCATCCTAGGCATCAAAGAGGAGGGAAGAAAAAAAACCAAACACCTAGTCAGAGCCTCTCATCCCCAGAGCAACACAAAGCCTCCCCTGTGCATCTTGATCATTTGCAAAGCTCTTTGATGTGCGTTATCATCGGCATCTCATGCACCCATTTTATAAGAAAGTAAACTGAGGCTTTGCAATGCACTGAGCCTACTATCCTGTCTGCTGAAGCACAGTCTTAAAACAGAAAAGCCAGAGCACAGGAGAAGGTCTTTCACATTAGACCTTCATTTATTCAACAAAGGGACACGTGTAGGGCTCCTGCTAAGGGTCTGTCACTAGATAGACATCCATACCACAGGCTTCAAGCTACATGGATGCCTTTTTGTTTTGCTACCATGCTGTGAGGCTAGAAAATCCCTTGCAAAAGGCCTTTTGTTTAATTCAGAAATCTTTTGGCTTCTTCCATCCCAGTCTGGTTTCGCTGAAGTCAGGCACCCTTGAGGGGCGAATGCCTTGTCCCTTGGGAGTTCAGAACCTCTCCATCGGGGAAGCCTTGGTGTTTCCAGAACCTGGAGATGGCGTCCCACAGCCCGGCAGGGCTTTCTTCCTCCTGGAAGGTCCAACTGATGTGCAGAACCTAGAGAACAAGCTTGCGGTGATGTCCGAGTCCTTGTCTCAGCTCCCGCAGTATCTTACGCATCCCCAGACCCCAGGTGTTCCCCAGATCGCCATGGTACATAAACATTATCTGCGGACTCACCACCTCCGATGCCAGGAAGGAGCTGCACGGGCATCGAGGAATCCCTCGGAATATGCTCAGGAAAGCCAGACAGGGAGGGAGGGCGCACGCTGTGCTGACGGGGTGGGTCCGGTGCTCAGGGCACAGGGCATGGAACGGTGTGTGCCCCTCAGACAGTCAGGAGGGCCCTGGGTACTCTGTGCTGCGAGGTCTCAGTGAGGCCCAGGAGCGGGGCTGGCCCAGCACGGGGACTGCTTTGCGGCTTCCTGGCCTCCCCCACCTCTAGATTCAGCCTGTCGGTTTATAAAGTAGGACGTGTCCTCGCCGTGTCACAGCCCACTTTGCAGTTCACGCCGTGTCACACCCTTTGCAGTTCACGCCTGGCTGAACTACATGGATCTCCGTCAGAGCTCTGCAGTTCCCAGGAAGAGCTCCAGATGAGCTCTTGAATGTTCCGGCCACGGGGCACCAGGAAGAAGACTGCAGCTATCCTCCAAGCCTGGAAAGGCCATCGGGCACTCTAACTGCTCACTTGGGGGCTTGGAAAGCTCAGTGCCACACTTCTGGCCACTTCTGCCCCTCTGCACCTCTCACATGAGTCTTTCCTGCAGAGTCTCACCCACACCTGCGCTCAGTTCCTGCTGCCTGGGGGTCCCCTCCTCAGAGCCTCCCCGCTGCTCTCTTGTCTTCTGGCTCCTGGCAGCCCTTATCTCTCCCTTCCCTCTGCCAATGTGATATAGGGGAATGAGACTCCCGACCTACTATGTCTGGTACGAGCTTGTGTTCTCTAAAATCGGAGAATGAATTTTAGAAACAACGGAGGTAAAGAGTAGAATATATTGATTGAGAGAAAGAAAACTTCCGAGCAGGTTGCCCCGACTCTGTCTCTTCCAAGGATTTTTATAGAGTAAGACCGTGGGTTCAAGGTGGGGGAAGACTGGGGACTGGGAACTCACAGGGCAGATGGGCATTAGGTGGGACATAACTGTAGTCAGCCAATGAGATCAATAGTTCAGGTAAAAATGATACACTGGGGACAAACGGGGAAGCCAGTCCCGTAGAAAGCAGGCATTGCCAGAGAGCAGTGACTCCTCCCTAGGGATTGGAATGGTGACTCCTGACTTCAAGGTGGCCCAGATTTAATCCCTCAGGATTATACTTAGGGTGTGGTTGCATTTGTTTTGCCTTCTGTCCTGAGATCTGGCCCACAGCAAGAGGTGTGTGTCCCCTCCAAGGTCATCAGACATATGGTCCTCTGTGCCGGCTTCCTCGAGGGCCCAGCCCGTCTGACTGCCTGTGATATTTCTAACTGGCTCAGCTGCCTGTAACAAATGTAACACACGAGGTACAATCAACATATATGGTGAATTTTAAATTACTGCTGTCAGACATGATGCCACGAATCCTCCTCTAAAGCCTCCCCCTCGCTTCAGATACACTTATCCCATTGCTCAGGCCATCTTCTGAAGTAGTTCTGGAAGTCCTCCTTTGTAAGTCTTTTCCAGGTGTGATCAAAAATAAGGTGAATGCTGGGCTGGGGATTTAGCTCAGTGGCTTAAGTGCTTGCCTGGTAAGCACAAGGTCATAAGTTTGATCCCTAGTACCAAAAAAAAAAAAAAGTAAGGTGAATGCTACTACCAGATACCATCGAACAGAAAGTCGGGCTCATAGAAACATGACACTGTGTGTGTCCTCATCCTCCTCATTCACTGGACCTGGCACAGTGTGACTTCCTGCTCTTCCCCAAAGTCAAAATGACTAGGAAAGGGAGACATTTGAATTGATTCAGGGCAGTGAGGCAGCCAGGACAGTGTGACTAAAGACCCTCAGGAAAGAGGACTTCAGAGCCACTGCAGAAGTGGCGAGGATGATGGAACAAGGGGTCTGAAGTGGAGTATTTTTAATTGAAATATCCACTGCATTTTTTCCACCACACCTCATGTATTCTGCTCCCGGAGGTGCCGGTGTAGGGATGGACCCTCTGTCTGAGCATAAATCCCTCCAGGGCAGGGCAGAGGCTTCCAGTTCCCTGCAGACCCCTCAGGGCCCCGGAGCACACGGAATCCTCCCTCACAGCTCTCGGGTTTGCACTGTCAAAACCAACCTGGCTGCCGGTCTCGGGGTAGCAACGCTGGGAATGAAGCTCTTCAGGTTGCGGGAAGCCCCGGCGTGCGGCCTCTGGCCTCGGGTCCTTGGAGGTTTGTCCGTGACCACACATCCAGAGCTCCTGATAACTAAATCCTCACTGCCACTTGGTATAAGCGTGTTCACTTATGGCTCCAGCAAGATGCTTGTGGGTCCCCAACAGCAGTGCGATCGCCAGCTTGGGGGCCAGCACCTCCGTCTCCGTTCTGCCTGCCCACACTGCTCTGGCGTTTTCTCCTCTCCTTCCTCTCCCCCGGAGCATCTACCTGCTGCCTCCTCTGCACCCTCAGCACCTGTGCTGCTGCTGTGACTTCTCTATCCGGATCCCACTCAGGCTCCCAGGGACAAAGGGTGTGGCCGCTCCAGCCACCATCTACTCAGACATCCCCTATGGGACAGAACTCCACATCTGGCTGTCTCCTCAGCCTATCACAGCGACTTGGCGGTCAGGTATCCGCAGCTGGACCAACCGACTGTGATCAAAGTAGCAGGACCAGTTGGGGTGAATCCGGCCCCTTTATCCTGGAAAATCCTCCTAATGGAGGCTGTGGATGAGGGGGGGTCCACAGTCCACGGTGGATACCAAGCACAAACATCTTTGAGATTCTACCCTTAAATTACTAGAATAGAAGCCAACAAGGGTTCTAGGAAACGCAGGTTTCCTAGTTCCTCACTGTGATTCTCGACTGTAACTGGATGAGAGTTTCTTCCCACCCCAGGATAAACCCCCTTGGGAAACAGCAGATACTACCCTGATGCTGCCCTGACGTCTCTGTCTCTGTCTCTACAACAAGGTCACACACAGCTGGGTTCCAAGCTGGTGGGACAGTCTCCATCTCACAGTCTCGTGACAAATCTGAGCCACATGCATGCACTGAGCAGCCTGCAGGGTCCCGTCCGCCTGGGAGCCTTGCTGCCTCCGGTTCCACCGCCCCCGGGTGAAGTCAGTCCTGACTGCCACACACGCAAACCCAGCTGCCTCCCAGGGTGGCCAGTGCTGCCCCCGCCATCTCTCCCAGGGTGAAGATGTCCTCACAGCCAGCAAAGGCAAAGCGGCTGCTTCTGCGGTTACCCAGCCCCGCCTTCCGCTCCTCTCCCGGAAACCCCTGCATGCCCAAGTCAAAAGCAGAAATGAGGGAAATTATCAGATGCATTTCTAAATTTACTGTCTCTCAATCAAAAGCATGCATGGATAAGTGTGTGTTACCTGTAAACAGACATTTGTGCACACACCGTATACTGACACACAAAATCCTCCCTCAGCCGATCAGTTCTGGGACCCCTATGGATGCCTGAAGTTGTACGTGGGGATCGGCAGTACAGGCTTTATCTAAAATGTTGTACGTGGGGAGTGATAGTACACGCCTATAATCCCAGCATTTGAGAGGCTGAAGCAGAAGGATCACCATGAGTTTGAGGCCAGCCAGGACTCCATAGTGGGTTCAAGTCCAATCTGAACTGCATAGTGAGATCCTGTCTCAACATTTAAAGTAATAAAATGCAGAATCTGTATACAATCTGCCCATATTCTCCTACATTCTTCAATCAGTTCTGGATGACAACACCTAAGACATGGAAGTGCTGTGTGTCTGTCATTCTATACCATTCAGGATATAAGGACAAGGGAAAAATTCTGTTCATTCTCAGTATGAAGGCAGTTTTTTTTAAAAAATATTCTTGGTTTCTAATTGAATCCATAGATGCAAAGGGTCACCTGTAAATACACATACACACACACTCACGGGATACATTTCTGTGTGTATATCTATGTAATATATATTTTTATACACTGAAAACTGTGGAAATGTGTATATAAATAATTCCCTAGTGAAGAATCCATGGCCGACTCAAGATCGATTTCCCTTCACATTTGAAAGCAGCACCGTGCACAGATGGCCTCGTATTTACTCCAGGGTTTTAATCTCTGTCCCTTTCCCGGGTCAGTACCTCTGTGGCAGAGCACAGATCTGCGAGTTTGCAGAACCAAGTGTGAATTAGTGTCAAGTGAGCAAAAAAGTATATTAAACTACACAGTCCCCAGGGCAGCTGTCAAACCTCAGTACAGACGCTGGGGATTCAGAGCCTCTGTAAAAGGGGAGGCCCAGCTCACACCAGGAGGACTCGGCTCCTGGAAGCCTCCTGGAAACTCAGCCCTTTGCTTTACGAGCATCGCCGTTTTCTCTCACCAGTATACTTAATTTGGTGATGTTCCCACCAGCACAAAACTGAACTCTGAGTAACGTAAAATGCAGTCAAGCCAGGCAGACATATAATCCCAGCACTCTAGGAGGCTGAAGCGAGAGGATTTCAAGTTTGAGGCCAGCCAGGGCAACTTAAGGACAAAAGGAGACCCTGTCTCAGAATTTTATAAACAACCACAAAACATACTTGCGATTCCCAGCAATGGATTGCTAACATCCATTTCTGAAAGTCTCCTCTCCTTACATCTGGGAAGCTCCCACCCTGTTCAAAGCACAACCAGGAAACAGCTCTTTTCTGAGTGTGCTCCAGCGGGGGCAATTCTGCAGCATATTTGTTTAGGAAAATCTCCACAATGGTAGCACCTAGGAATCTGTTCCCCACCCTGAGGTGCAAAATGCATCTCAATCCTTCCTTTTCCTAGATCCAGTGCTGAGCATCTGCTGTCTGGGGCAGGGTCTAGAGTAGGGGGACTGTCCTGTACCGGTTGTCACTGACACACACCATCTCTTCCTACATACATGGCCCATAAGGCTATAGAGTTATTATAGTCAAGGTTCGCAAGAAAAAAAATTCAATACAGGACGCATAACTTGTAGAATTATTTTATAATAGTCACCCAAAGAGTCAAACACACACACACAGACACACACACACAGTGCAGGAAATCTGTCCATACACTGAAGACCCAAAGAATCCAGCCAAAGGCCTGGATCCCATGGCAGTGTCCTGCATGAGTTCAGCTGAAGACCTAGATAGAGCCCATGGCAATGACCCCAAGGAGTCCAACTGGAGACCCAGAGCCCACAACGATGACTCATGCAAGTCTGCTTCACAGATCTGCTCTGGGAAGGCCCAAAGGTCAGTAGTGGAAGCTAGAAAGTCTGTGCCAGCGGGGTGAAGGAGCTGTGCCAGCAGCTGAGGGTCTGCACTTTAGTCAGGAAGTGACACTCAAAGTGAGGACCAGAGTCCCCTGAAGTGTCACAGCCATCCTCAGCGACAGTGAGGTCCCGAGCTCCTCCGACAGTGAGAACAGCTGAGTCCATATCAGGAAACCAGTATGACAAGCTTCTCTAGGAGACTGAACAGCACACATCTTCCCCTCTGGAGCCAGGAAGGGATGCTCTAGGTAAGGACAGGGGCTCCTCCAAAGTGAACCACAGCCACTCTCGGTGACAACGAGGTCCCTGGCCCCTCTGATGATGAGAACAGCCGAGTTCATGTCAGCAAAGAGTCTCAACAAGCTCCCCAGGAGAACCCACAGCAACAGGAGAACCAACAGCACCACACAACAATTCTTCCTCTCCAGTTCTCCTTTTTATGTTGTTGGCAACAATCCTCAGGTGAGCCTCCACACCCAGCACCACACCGATTCAGTTCAGCCGGGTGTTCCCAGCTGATCACCAGTTGTCAGTCCACCACAATAGTCCACGAAACGTGTGGTATTGGTCTTGCTTCTCAAATCTGCATATGCCATTTGAAGACAGGAGACAGTATGGGCCTGGCATTGACTACTGTACACCCCGAAGAGTCACCAAGATTTCCACTGTGTTCCTGGGGTCCCAGCCCTCAGGGCCTGGTCTCCAGGAACCCACATTCCTTTCCTAATACTGACAAAACAAGCTACAGGATTTATTACCTGCCAATTCTGAGGGCTTGAAGTCTAACACAGGGTCCTGCTGGGCTAAAATAAGGTTTTCAGCAGGCCCATGGTTCCTCTGTGTTCTAGGGAATCCACTTCCTCGTCTTTCCCACCTTCAGAGGCACCCACATTCCCTGTCTCCTGGCCTCCTCCGCCGTCCTCCAAGCCAGCAATGCAGGCTCGGTCCTTCTCACACTATGATCTCTGGCCTCACCTCTCCTCCCTTCCCCTCTATTGCTCAGTACCCTTCTGATGACTTTGGGCCGCCCCGATGGCCCAGGTCATTTCCTTATTGGAATCCTTAACTCCACACACAACTTCAGGTCCCCTTAGGGCAGCATCTCCCACTCACAGGTGCAGGGATTAAGACGAGGGGCATGGGGCACCAGCGGGGCTCTGGGAAGCTAGATGGTCTTTCCTGTGAAAGGACCCTCCATCTTTCTGCGTCCGTGCCTTCACTCCGGAGAGGGATGCAGGAGTGGGGTGAGGCTTTGCTTTTCACATACCCCTAGGGGTAAGCTGGACTGGGGTGTGTACAGGTCTGTGGGTTCTTCACTGATCGGTCTACTCTAGGCCAATCGGGGTCTTAGCCTTTGTTGCTGGGATGAGTGGTTGGGGTGAGCTGTTCTAGGGTGAGGGGTTGCTAGGGTGAGGGGTTGCTAGGGTGAATTACGAATCACAGGGTCTAGGGGCAGAGAGCAAATGCATGTGGGCAGGTCCCTAAAAAAACTGTTTTACACCTGCAAACGCTTCACAAAGGCAGTTTCCAAGTAAGGACATGGCCATTTCTATAACCGTCTGTCACATCAGCCATGCCGCGTCTGCCTCTTCATGTCCTACATCCCTGCCTATCCCCCCACCTGACCGTCCCCACAGGCTTGTTTGGTGTCTTCCGCCAACCACACTAGCAACCCTGCCGCTTCCCTAAGTGACGGGAAGCACACACCACTGCTGCACACCAGTCTCCTTTCTGCAGGTCTTGGGGGTCCTGTCTCCTTTTCGTGCACGATCTCTGCCAGCTTTTCCTAATTAAATCCCTAGCTCTACCCCTTTAGAACCACGGAGGTCCTAGCCTTCCATAGCCAGGCACTGCAAAACAAAAAACTTCCAATCTCAAAACACAAATGCCTTCTGACAGAAGGAAGACAGAAAAGAAAAGGGAAAAAAATGACTGTCCTTTTCAGGGAGGAAGAAACAACTTCTCAGTTATCTTGCCTGCATTTGCCTTCCTTTGGTCTGTTGAATTCCTAGCATTCCATCTTTTCCCCTGCTTCACTTCCTCTTCCTCTTCTTAGTGGGTCTTGGACCACATTCCACACTTCTGGAAGCTTCCATGGGACTGATACATTGCTTTGTACGAACATCCAAATGTTCCATGGATTTCACACTTTACAAACACATGAGCCAGCCGAGATTCTAGTTCTACCCAGGCAAGGCTCCAAAAGTCAGAAGAAAAACAGAAGAATATGGGATTCAGCCACCAGTCCCAATAGCCAACAAGATTTAGAGTTGGAACTCTGCAAACTTCTGTTTGGAGCCTGTTTGGACATAGTGATAGAACTTTTTCTAAAAAAGCATCTAGCTATTAAAGAAGATAAAAGACGATCTAGGGAACATCTAAAATTTATAGACTCTCCATCAATTTTTTAAAAGATTTTTCTCTTTAAAAATGTTTTATTGGTGTATGTTTGCAATACATGATGAATATATTCATTGTGGGATATTGGTGCATTTACATATCACATCTTGACCGTTTTTACCTCCCCTTTCAATCTCTCCCTTCCACCTCCCTCTCATTCTAAGGTCCCTTTATCATTCTAAGAGATGTCCTAAGCAAAAGGAAATTGTTCACTGATTCTAGAAATCTTTCTTCAGTTTCTGTTGCACAGCAGGCACTGCCTTGGGAACCGTCTTTAGAGATATAGAAACCTGGTGCTCTCTCTTGCTCTTCTAAGGTTTAATCAGGGGGATTACAAAGTAGAGCAAGTATCCTGGAAATAGGCTTTGGAAATACAGACACCCTGGGCAAGTTATGGAATGTTCCAGAACCTCCTCTACTTCACCTGTTCTCAAACATGATGAGTAGCATCTTCTCCCAGCTTTTTGAAGAAGATAGAATTACTCAGAGACCACTCAGTAAACACCCTCTGCTCAGAGGACACACCCTAAGCACCCCAGATAGAGGGGCAGCTGGACACATCAAGGGCAGCGGCTCCCTCACACCCTGTGTTTTTTGTACCAATCCCCAGGTCTGGAACATTCCTCAGCTGTCGACTCTGCACCTAGCACCACACTCTTGCTTTCTCACCTTTACCCCAAATAGTCAGCCCACCATCTTTCCCTTCCGATACTCTGTGGACTGAACCGTGTCTCCAGAACCTGTGTGTCGAGTATGCCAAGCCCTTACTCCTAACAGGATGGTGTTCGAGGTGGGCATTCGAGTGGCAGTAAGGTCATGTGGGTGGAGCCCTGGAGATGGGATCAGGACCTTTATCAAAGAGACCGCAGTGTGCTGGCCCTCTCTCCTGGCCACATGAGACACAGTGACAAAGACACCTGTCAGCCAACACAGAAGCCCTTGCCAGGAGCTGAAACAACCAGCACATTGGCCTTGGACTTCCAGCCTCCTGAACCGTGAGAAGCAAATGTCTCGGTCCACGGTATTTGGTCACAGAAGCACACACAGACTGACACCCTTTAGTCCTGCAATCCATTTGCCACCCTAGTGGGCCAGGTACACCTCTATTTTCTTCCAGGGTGGGAACCCTTGGTGCAGGACTGTGTCTTTTCTCACCATTGAACCCCAGCACTAAGTGTGGAGTCTGGTGAGAAGCACAGGTACTCAGTGTCTGCCAGCTGAATTAAACCGAATCTTTCTACTGCTGTCATAACAAGTTACCCAAAATTACCTGGACTGGTATCACCAATATGCTGTTTTACAATTCTGGAGGTCAGGAGTCCAAGATGACTCACTAGCATAAATCAGGGTGCAGCAGGGCTGGGTTCTGGGAGCCATGGGGGAGAATGTACTTCCTTTCCATCTTCAGCTTCTAGGGGTACCCACATTCCCTGAGCAGGGACCCGGCCAACATCTTCAAAACCAGCCGCTTTGGCTGAGTCCTTCTTATGAGACTCTCTCTCTCTCCCTCTCCCTCTCTCCCTCTTTCGCTGTCTCTCTCCCATGTTCAGAACCCAGGATAATCTCCCAGTTGAATAGCAACCTCCTGCAGCCTCGGATTCCCCTGCCTTGCTATACACATGTTCGTGGCATTGGGGACCAGGATGTGGACATCGCTGAAGCTGTTATTCTGCCTCCCACACACCGCACGAGGAGGTTTAATGTGCGATGTCTGTAGCTCAGGGCTAACACTCTACAGGCTGCTACCCCTGAAGACAAATTCCTAGCTAGGCAGGCTTGGTCTGTCTGCCTGACCACCTCAGGAAATTTGCAGAACACTGCCCAGAAGAGCAGTCACAGGCCTGCTCGGCCCTGGCTGCTTCTTGCTGGTCCTCGTTCAGCAAGCCCATGACCCCCACTCCTCTCACCTGAAGTTTTCCCATGAGTGGCCCCAGGAATGGCTGTGGGATGGGGGTCCTGCCTGCTACTCTCATGCCCCAACCCCGCCAGGAGGGACATAAAATCCCAGCTGAATCGCACCTAAACTGCACTATTACCTCTTTGTGTCTCTAAAACTTTCCATCTCCAGTGCATCCCAGATCACCTGCATTGTTCCCCAACCGTCTCTCCTTCCTTTCTCTCCTCTGAAAAAAAAATAGATATCCACGCTCACCTTTATTTACGGAGTACCGCGGCTCCCTTATTGTCTGGGAGAGAAATAAATTTTCCTGCCAGAAGTTCAAAGCGTTTTCATTAATATAATATTTTACTCCCCACAAAAGTCTGTGTGGGCTTGGAGGGTGAGGACAAAGCGTGTCCTCAGCTTATGGCCACAGTGGAAAGTAATAACCAGGGTTTCTGAATGCTGCATGGGACTCAATCCAACAGAAAATAAGAGTTTTCATTTCCTTTCCAGCCCCTCTTAGTTTGCTTTGTACTGCTATGCTCCAGGTGGCCCGTTTACAGACATTCCTCATTTAACAACCTACATGTTTAGTGACTGTTCAGATTTACCACTGAGAAGCTGGGTCAGATTTATGACCCACCTTTTCCTTCACACAGTTCAGTACGTCTTGTTTATAGAACCTCAGCCTCCTTTTTTTTCTGTACAGTACACCTTGTTTACACAGTACTGTAATTTTTGCTGGTTGTATTGCATAGTACCACACCGTAGCTTTATGATCCATTACACATCACAGTGCTGCATGTCAGAGTTATGCAAACAAAAGCAAAGTCATCCAACTGGCGTTTCCTTTAATTGCTTCTTTTTTCTGAACATTGTAATATGCATACTATGTACAATTCCTCTACCGACCTAGTGGCAGGACTGAAACTTGATTGTCAAATGCTGAAACAGAAATTAACGCCTCCCAGTTCTGAAAGCTTGGAAGCCCAAGACAGAATGGCTGGCTTCCGGCAAAAAAAAAAAAAAGACAGTGAGAGAGAAGGGGGCAAACTGATCATTTTATAAGGAGCCCACTCCCCAGATAACTGCACTGATTTATTGATTAGGGCAGAATCTCCATGTTCCCATCCCTCTTCAAAGTTCCACTGCCCAATATACCACAAGGACAGACAGATTTCAACCTGAGTTGGCAAGAGAGAAGACACTCAAGCCATAGAAGATGCCTAAAATTCAACCTCACATAAGCTCAGTCCAGCTACAGATGTACATGTGCCACACACACACACACACACTCACGTGATTTCAATGCATCCATTCAGGTGGTGTCTCCTGAGCTTCCACCATGTACTGGACACCATCACAGACCCTGGGCTGTGGAGAAAGTGAATAGGACGTGGTCCAAGCAGAGAGGCATGGAAGCCAGTTAGCATCCCACACCACACTGATGGCTGTCCTTGAGATGGTCACAGGCTGGTGAGGATGGAAGCCAACCATCCTGGGATCCCGGGAGCTTCTTGGTGGGCTTCTCAGAGAGGCAAAGACTGGGCTGAGTCCCCGGATGTAGGTATGTGGTGGCGGAGACAAAAGTCTGGAAGGCGATGGAGGTGCCTGTGGGCAAAGGAGGCACACAGTGCCCTCGGGGCATCCTGCATTTTTGGAGTCTGGAGAAGAGATGGGAGGTGTGAGGGAGAGAGCATGAGGCCACGTCTCCGAGCTTAGGTCACCTTGCTGAGGAGCCTGGACCGCGTGAATGCGGCCACCAAACTGTGTACAGTGGGGCAGGAAGAAGATGGGGTCTGAACTGGAGAGGCCCCTGGGAAACTTCGCGAGAAGGAAGTGGATGTGGCCTGGCCTGGGAGGAGGTCCAGAGACCTGAGCAGAAGTCACAAAATGCCCTGCCAAGGCTGACGCTTATCGGGGACTATTGATTCACAGAGATACCTGGAAGACTGTTCATTAAAATGCTGACAGTGATGGCCTCTGGCAGGAGCATATGGGGTGACTTCTCTTCTTTTGTATTTTCCCAGATTGCTTAAAATTTTCAACATGGGGATGTATTATTTTCATGATTGCAAACAACCAAAACACTCTACTGATTATTATTAAAAGCTGACAATGACGCTGAGTGAAAGAATGGACCGTGGCCAGATAGTAGATAAAAATAGAACTGGATCCACACCTGCAGCCTCTTGCCCTGGGCAGCAATCATTTGGCTACAAAAGACCACCTAGGAAGCCAGCCTGCTAGAAGTCAGACTTGGAAGAAACCAGATTGCTATCCCTAGTGACAATCCAGGAAGCGAGACAATAGCTTCCACAGCAACTGGCCCAACCAGACCAGGACATGATTAATCAATGACAACTGCCATAGTATTTGTCACTAATTCCAATTTAGGACCAATTGGAGAAAGGCAAATATTCTCGCAGCCAGTCACACAGGGTGCCTCACACGGCAAGCATTCCTGCAGCTTCTCCATGGCAACAGCTTGCAGCGTGGGGCACCTGACGCTTCTCCTTTCCTCCACCTGTGAGTGTCAAACCCAGAAGCCATGGCTGACTCCCTTGCTACAGCAAGCTCTGAAGAAGCCGCCTTGGCTTTGCTCTTCTGGTTGGGCCTGTGATTTGAGTATGATTCGAGTCTTTCCCCACAGGTGTTGGGAGCTGGATCCTCAGCATGGGCAGGTGGTGGCACCTTTAAGAGTTGGAGTCCAGTGGAAGATCGTTAGGTCACAGGGCCATATCCTTAGAAGGACTCAGTGTCCTTCTTGAGCAATTCCTTTCTTCCTCCCAGACAGTTGTTATGAGGTGAGCCTAGTTCCTGTCCTTGCTGTAGCTTCCTGTCTTGCCATGTGATCTCTTCTTCTTTTGCTCACTTCCACCATGATGCTTTCTGCTATGTGGTCCTCATCAGAGCTGGGTCAGTGCCAGCGGTATGCCCATGAGTTTCAGAATCATGAGCTAAATAGCCCCCTTTTCTTTATACAGTGTTCAGACTCTGGTATTTCACTATAGTAACAAAGTGAATAAATATAGTTGCTTTTCAATAATCTGAAGCTCAAATAGTTCTGGGGCCATGGGGAGAGTCAAAAAGATTGGGGAAAAGCATTTAGGAAAAAGAACCACAGAACTTTGTGTCTATTGACAGTGGAATGAGGAGTAGGGAAGCAAAGATGCCTCTCGCTTCTGACTTGTGGTTTTGAGTTGGTATTGGTGCCACCTATGAAGGTACAGAGAAGAAGGGAACCCCCAGAAGAGGTCTAATGCCAGGTCCCCAGACAGATGGCACACTCATTGTGGGGAATGGAGGATGGTGAGAAAAGGGACCACACCTGTGAGCAAGGCTGGGGGACCAACAAGGATGGAGAGGCATCTAAGGGCCAGCAATACCTGGACCCATCATAAGCTTGAGCCTCAAGGGACAAGGGAGCAAAAAGACTGTAGGGCAGGAACTAGTGGATGGGACCATGGTCGTAGGAAGAGGAACTCAGTCCATTTCAACTCACCCCAAGCCTGACTGGAAGGCTCCATTCTCCTGCCTTTGGGTCTCCTGCCAGTGTCTTCAATGCAGCAACCCAGCAGGATGCCAGAGAGCACAAGAGGTGGGGTACACCCATGAGGGGCCTGCTTGTGGGTCCAGAGGGCCAAGAGGGTGCAGGGAGGCTCTGCAGCATGATGGCAAGGGGAAAACTAGTGTCATCTTGAAATGTTTGCTGGGCTCCCTCTGGGAATCCAGGAGGACAGGTCTGGCAAGTACTTCAGTACTGCAGTGAAGCAATCAGAGCAAAGATCTGAGCTGAGGAGCTGTGGATGGGAGTCTCAAACATGGGTGACCACTCCCCAAGAAAGAGTGAGAGATGAGGAGGAGGCCCAGGACCAAGTCCAAGGGACCCCAACATTCAGTGGGGCGGGCCAAAGAGAAAGTCAAGCAAAGCCCCTGGGAAGGAAAATTGGTCAGAGACCTAGAGACAACTGACATCAGGTTTTCAGTCTGCCATAGTTTGGATCTAGATTGGCCCCAAAGGTCCGTGTGGTCAAGGCCTGGTCCCCAGCTTGGTACTATGAAGAGGTGATAAAACCTTTCATTGGAGGTCTTAGGTCACTGTGGGCATGGCTTCAAAGGGGATGATGGGAGTTCAGCCCTTCCCAGCTCTCTTTCACACCAGAGCCACAAGACGAGAAGGCCTCCTCTGCCACGCACTCCCACTATGTTCTGGGCCATCACTGGCCCTAACCAACAGGACCAATCGGTCATGGACAGACTCCTCCAGAACCATAAGCCAAAATAAACATTTCTTCTTTTTAAGTTGATGCTTTTGGGTGTGTGTTATAGTGATAGGACACTGACCTGCAGTCAGACCTCATGGCAGTGAGGTCTGCCAGCAGACAAGCCGAAGTTCGAACTGAAAGATACAGCCTCAAACCTGGTTCCGGGATCTTCAGCCTCTCAGGGTGGGAGAACGAGAGGAGAGCACCTGGTTAGTAAGATCACATCCTTCACACTTTATTGAGCAAACTTTTAATGGTCACCCCAACAAGCATCCTCCACAAACCATGGACTAAAAATTTAAAATAAAAGAATAACACTTCTATTTACCATAGCAAAAACACACAGCCTTCTCTCCCTGTGCCTCTTCATTCGCAAGAATCCACTCTTCCAGGAGCGACTCCCCACCTCTTGGTGCCCAGCACCAGCCCAAGACACCGCCAGCTTCGCTCTGCCGCCAGGCGCCCATGGGACTCTTGGCGACAGTGGCGTGTGGAAAGTTGGCACATGCTCGCTTTGCACTTGAAAAAAAAAAACGGAGAAGCGAGCCAGCTGGCTACCGTGGTCACAGCTTTCAAACGAAGAAGGAAAATGTTTACTCGCACATGTCAGCGAGCCCCCAGCCCTTTTCAATTTCTTGCACTCAGTTCCAAAGCCTTGTTAACGTGTTTTCCTGGTTTCCGAGCTCCTGCTGAGGTCTTTCTGTGCTGGGAGGCAGATCCTCCCAGTAACGGCCCTTTGCTTCTGAGGGAGCTGGTGGTGGGCTGTGTACCCCTCCCTGTGAGCCCCAGTTCCATCGTGCAAGAGTGGGCAGCGCTGAGTCCTAGGAGCTCAGGAACAGCCCTGCCGCTGGACACAGGACGCCAGCCCCACACAGAAGCTGAAGTTCTGTAGTGTGTACCCTATAACTGAAGGACGAACAGGTAAATTCACAGGATGATGTGGTGCTCCACTCCGTAGATCCGGAGCCTTATCATTGCAACAGGAAATCAATACAAAACCCATTAGTGGTACGTTGTACATTATTACTTTTCACGTTACACCTTGGGCCCCATGTGCTTTATTAGTGCATATTGGTTATACAAATCAATGGTTTTCATTTTGGCAAATCTGTACGTGCTAATAACATACGGACACGGGGAAGCTTCTTCTCCCCTCCTCTAGTGGCTGCTCAGGTTTCTCACCGGCAAAAGTTATTCATTCATTCCAGAAAACCTTAGCCTTCAGCTCACCCAAGGAAGAACTCACAGGTTACAGAAGGTCCCCTTGTTTCGGTTTGCTTGTAATAAGAAGCTAAGAGCGAGCTTCGGTGCCGGAAGCAGCACTAGTCAGCACCTCAGCCCCAAACACTGCTGTGCTTTCAGAGGCAGCCCCCGCATGGGTGGGGTTCAGCCGAGAACATCCCTCGGGGTTCGGGAAAACGTGTGCGCGTAGAAACTCGAGGATGAAGGCTGGGAGCACCCACACCTCTGCACTTCCAACACAAGCCGAGGGTGAGCCGAGCCGGATAGGCCACGCCGCTGGGGCACCTCGTGTGTGACTGTGGAGTTGCCCAAGCAGCTCGAGAGAAGGGCGCAGACTGCCACGCGTGCTTTCAAAAGAGCAGGTGAAACCACTTCTGTGTCTGTGTCTCTGTCGAGAATTCAATCAAGTGACTTTCAAAGGATCAAATAAACTTTTCCTGGAAGCCTGAGAGTGGGAGCGATTCAGTGGGAGGCTAAGAGTGGCGCACAGGCAGTGTCAGGGGCCCCAGGAGAGAGACGAAGAAGCAGGAGAAAGGGGACTTCAAGGGGCCCTTGTCCCATGGGCACGCATCCTGCAGGTGAACGGTGGGGCAGCAAAGCCCAGGCCCTTGTCATCCATGGGCTGTCGATAAATCAGCCCCACAGGGAGGGCTCATCACACCAAGTGGGTGACGGGTTACCCCGCAGCTGCCTGTCTCCACGGAGAGGCAGTTAACTCTGTCCATGTGAGAGCACAGCATGACGGGAAAACAGGACAGACGCGGCCCTCGGGAGCCCTGCAGGCCACTGTCCTGCAGCCCACCCTTCCCCTCAGGTCTCCCAGACAGCTGGGTGGTTGCAGGGCCCGGCCGTCCTCCCCCTGATCCTCACGCTGATGCCGGGGCTTCCTGCCCCTACCTCCAGCACATCTCGGCTTCAGATCCCTCACCCTCGGTCCACAGCCACTCGAGGTCAGTTTAAAATGGAATCGTCACAAAATCAGGAGCAGAAAGGCTTTGGGGCCCCAAATCGGGACGTGCAGGGACGTGCAGGGCTCCACACAAGGTCACCAGGCACAAATGGGCTCCTTTCTGTGCAAACGCAGCCTGGAGCCAAGGTGCATGTCTTGGGGCAGAGAACTGGGGACAGCTGGGAACCCTTGGGGTGTGCTCAGACCCTGCCTGCAGCGCTCTGTCAGGAGACTCTGAATGAACAGATCCCTTTCCCTCCCAAGGCAGAAGGCTCAGGGAGATGAGCTGTGACCGGAGTTGCCTACACGTGTGTGCCTGCGAGGCTATGGCTCTGACAAGAGATTCTTCCCAGTAGCAAGACGATCCTGGAGAAAACAGACAACACCGGCACAGCACTGCAGAGAACACACCCTCCCGGCTCCCCTTCCATTCCTCTCTGCTAATGCACTTAATTTTGCAAGAGAAACACTGCCACCTAAATTGGGAGGAGAAAAAAGGTTTCCAGTGCCTGGTGAAAATTCACCAAGTATCTCAGATTAAAGCAGGCACTGCTTCCCAAATCTGGTTTACCTCAGGCCTTTCTAACACCACAAGAGACTTCTTCCTCCAGCAAACCTCTGCTGAGAGAGGCAAAATGAGACGGGCCTGAGCTTGGCACGCAGCTCTGACGCACGGGGACCGCGGCGAAAGAACAAGCTGTGCTTTCTAAGGACACTCTGACAGATCAGTGCAACACAGGAAAAGGGAAAGCCCAGCCTCACAAAGGGACACTGCAGCAGCCCCAAAGTAATTTGATAGGAAACTCATCTCAGAAGAAAGGAGCAATGTCGCCCAGATGGCACTGGCCCCGGGTGGCAGCTTGTATTAAGAACATTATTCAGGACGATGCCTCCAGGTGGGTGACCACAAAATACTGTAGCCCACTGCAGCTCGGAGACAACCATCAGAATTCCGGTTAGGAACGGTTTGCCCAAAATCTCCCAGCCTGGCTCCACAGCAGTGGTTGGTGCTGTAGACTACAAAGGGGAATGGTACACTGCCCCGGGTGCGGGCCTGCCGGGCTGCAGGCGTGGACATACCTGCCTGGTCCGGCCCTCATCTCCCCATGGGGACAGTGGCCCTGCGAAGGGTCTCATGGAGTCTCATGTCTCCCAGCCATGCACATAGCCCTGGGCCTCAGGCCCACACAGATGGTGACTTCTGGAGATGGTGGATTGCCAGACCTCACCATCCAAAGCAACCCATTTTAGGTACAATTTGCACACCACACGCACATTTTAATGGCATTTCGTACACTGGTGGTGTACAACCTCCACCTCGATCAAGTGGCTGAGCATTCTCATTACCCCAAAAGGGAGCCCCATGCCCATGAGGCAGTCACCCCCTAGTTCAAAACAACTTTTAAAAGAACGCCTGATTTCATTCTAAAATATGTCTTCTGACCCTAACCCAGCCCCCACACATCGTCAGGCTGGCTCCCAGCCACAAAGGAACCTGGAATTTGGGAATCTGAGTCTGAATTGAGAACAAATCCCTTTGGCAAGGATTTGTGCCTTGTTAGTCTTTGTACGTCCATGGCCAGTCACGGGTTTGTCACTGGTAGAAGTTACAGGAAAAAACTGGTAGAGACGAGATACACCAGAGTTGCTAGATACACATTTTCTAGCTTAAGCTGTACTTTGCTACAGATTCCACCTGAACTTGGCTCAAGTCTGAGCTACTGAGGGAGTCAGGAAGAGAGACGCCTGCTTCCCACAGAGTTCCAGCCCCAGGTGCTTGCCCAATGGCTCACACATAGACGGAAGAATGTCACAAAACATTCCTTCCCCCATTCCTTGAGAAACCCAGATAGGGAACATTCGTGGGTCATTGTAACAGAGCAGGGTCATAGTCCATTCATTTTGCTGTAACAAAAGGCCCGAGGCTGGGAACTTTATAAAGTACACAAATGTTATTTTCTTGCAGTTCTCGAAGCTGGTAGCTACCTTAAGATCAAGGTAGCAGCAGGGTGAGTGTCTGGTGAGAGGCAAGTTGGCAATCTGCTGCTGCTTGCTTCAGGGGACATCATTCTGGGGGCACAGGGACAGAAGGGTGAAAAAGGAAGAAGGCAGGGGAAGCAAACTCCTTCATGAAGCCCCGTCATGATGCTGCGATTCCATTTGGGAGGTGAAGCCCTTGTGACCGCAACATTTCCCAAAAGGCCCACCCCCCAACACCATGGCACAGGGTCGACTCCAACACATGACTCTGCAAGGACACATTCAGAGCACAGGGTGTCGCCATGGGGGACATCGGTGCTCCGCATGCCCCTCGCGCATTGCTTTCAGCAGAGGGTGGAGGGCTGGCGCTGAGCCTTCCGGGTGGGGTGCAGGCTGGCCCTGGGACCTCCCCCTCTTCTGAAGGAGTCTCCATTCCTCCAAGCTTAGGGGAGAAAGGCTGGAAGGGGGATAAATCTCTACAGCGCTCCACGCCTGCAGTGTTGAGGTTTGGGGGACTCCCTGCCATCCTGAGGGGCAGCACCATGCCCCAGGTGGTGCCACTTCACTTTGGGAGGCTGTGGGTGACCCCAGCCTTGCTCTGCCCCCATTTCTGAGTCTGCCGTTCTATTTTAGAGCCTTCACTTTCATCCTCCCTTGGAGTCTAGCCACCGTGGGAGCCTTGTGTCAGGAATCCGTCTCTATTGGAATAACACGTCACTCTCGTCTCTGTTCACCGCCGGCCGACTGAGTCGAGGCGGGAGGAGGGAGGAGACCTCTGCGAGCGCCCAGGACGGGAGAGGGTGCTGACTGAGCACAGGCTGGCAGCTTTGGGCTGAGTCAGAGAGAAACGGGGGCATGTTGGGCCCGCTGTGAGAGAATTACAAAGGGAGGAAAACCAGGGCGCTGACCCCCCCAGACATTCCTGTCAACCACTCCAATGACACTTAAATCCATAGTTACCCTAAGCGCCCATAAGCTTGGGGAACACTGGGACAAATAAATAGAAGCCATCACAGGCTAGGTTGCTCACATATACGCTGAACGTTTCAATTTAAATTTTTATTTCAGTGATACACACCGCTTTTAATCCCCTCTACACTATTCCCCGCGGCTTTGCGTACACTCATCCCACCATGCTGGCCACTTTCTGAAGCAGTTCTGGAACTCCTCCCTCGTGAGTGTCTTCAACAGAGTGGGCGCGCTGCCGAGCGCCATCCAACGAAAAGGCAGCTCCTAAAAACACAATGCCGTGTCCTCATCCACCTCATCATGGATCCGGCACCCTATGACTTCTGGTTGTCCCCCAAAGTCAAAATGACCACAAAAGATAAGCATCTTGAGTCAGTCCAGGACATGGAGGCAGCCATGAGAAAGCAACTAAAGACCCTCAGGAAAGAGGACTCCAGAGCTGCCTCCGGAAGTGGCCAGAGTGATGGGATGAGTGGGTGTAGGAGGAGGGAAACATCGAGCCCCTTCGACCGAAACCTGCTAAAGCCTGGTGAAAAGTTTCTTGTTGGCTAGCAAAAAGAAGAGACAATTACAGGTACAGACCAGGAAATGCATCAAGGTTTGGTTTGGTTTGAAACAGGATCTCACCAACTTGCTAAATTGCCAGGCTAACCTGAAGCTCATGACCCTCCTGCCTCAGCCTCCCAGAAGGCTTGGATTACAGGCATGTGCTACCACAGAGTAGAAGCTAGTTAGTAATCTGGCCATGAACAGGGCTTTGAAGAGCACTACAATGTAGCGAGGTCAGATCCCAAGTCACTGATAATCTGACGAGCTGAGTCCTCAGCCCCCAAACCCAATCTTTGCTTTTCACCTCCACAAACCCAGGCTGAGAAACCACCCATTTCTGAGAGCCTTCACACCATGCCCTTGAGTGATCCCTTGAGGGATTGGGCTTTTCTTCCACAGACCCCGAAATACCAGCTGCAGACTTCACCAAAACAAGGATTAACAACTGTAAAACGCTTGCATTTCGCATTTCAAGCAAGCAAGGCCAGGAAATGGATTGCACCTAAGTAGAAGTAATTCTGTTTTATCGGGGTAGGAATTACAGCACAGTCTCTGAGACACAATTGAAGGAGACAGCCTTGGTGCTAGAGGAAATCGGTGTTAACCTGCTGGAGACCCTTCCACAAGGGCCAGGAGAAAGTTAAGCTCAGGGAATTAGAGGTAAAATTGGGGGGGTGAGGCAGGAAAGTTTTGGGGCAGAATGAAACATACCTTGTTGTAACAGAGAACATTGCCCGAATGTGTGCAGGGCACCCCTTCTTTTTGCTGTTACTGGGTGCCCAGCTGTGGGGGTCAGTTTAACTAGAATCCTCAAGTATATGGTCACTGCTCCAAGCAAACTACCCAGAACCCTCTCTTGACTTTCAGAACCCCAGTTCCTGTGGTCCCAGGAGAGGGACTCCAAGCAAACGAAACTCAATTTTTCACCCACTAGACCCTCTTCACTGAAGAGGGTCTGGGGGAACCAGGCTGGAACATTCTCCTGGAAATGGAACTCAGGAAGTCTTTTACCCATATCCTCCCCACCTCCACCATCCCTACCCTAGTGTGAACCCTACTCGGGCACAACCGGTTCAAATCCCCCGCTCCATGCTTCCCACTTCTGCTCCTCTGGGGTAGGAAATCCACACTGCTCACACACGCAGGAGGTCAGGTTCCCCTTCGCATTCCTCAGTCTTCATCACAATGCACACGTGTGCACACACATGCACACACTCACGCATGCTCCCTCTCTTCTATCCTTGATGATGCAGGGAAAGGACGCGAGCTTCAGAGTCAGGCCGCCTGCCCAATTCCTCTGTCCTTTCCCACCAGGACTGAGCCCCACACACCTCCCCACCTCAGCTGTAGACAGTCAGCTCTCCCCTGTGGGCTGTGATGCCCCTCCAGTCCTCAGCACAGAGCAAGTGTCCCGTAAAAGTCGGCCTCCTGCCCTTCACATCTCTGGGTGCAGTCTCTCCCCACGTCCTTCGCGAAGCTTCTGCCCATCCTCCAGCCTTGCTAACCTCAGTCCCCAGGGCTCCAGGACATCCTTGCTCTCTGGCCACAGCACACAAGGAAACCACACATGGATCTGGGACAGCTCACAGGTTCTACGTCACCAGGCAGCCTGTGCTTCCAGACGGGCAGACCCATCTGCGTCCTGGGCTGTTTCTGGATTTCACAGTTTCCAGGACAATGCTGAGCTTATAAAAATAGTGGTTATTATACTTACAAATGGTGTCCCGCCTGTGACCCAGACAGTGCTGCACCTTCTGCCGTGTGTCCCACGCCCGCCTGGTACCAGGGGCCATGCTCACGTGACTCGGGGCTCCCTGGAGATCAGCCTTCGGGGTCTCCTTTCACAAGAGGAGAGATGGAGATTCTGAGGTGGACATGGCCTCCTCTCCACATGCTTTATATCACTTAATCCTCCCAGTATCCCCCACGGTGGGCATCTCACCCCTTGTGTAAATAAAAGGCCGAACGTTCCAGGCCCCAGGACCCGTGAGTCACAGAACCAGGACCCCCAAGTCTGGGCCCTGCAGTGGGAGCAGCAGGAGCAGCCAGGAATCCTTGCTCTCGGGAGGAAACCACCCAGCCCAAGATCACTAAGGGAGAGAAGAGGCTACCACAGCCAGCCTATCAGAGAAGGTGGAAGACACAGGCTGCAACCCCAGGGTCCTGGGGTGAACTCTGTTCTGCCTCCAGGAGGTCAGCCTTGGGCCCCACTCAGAAAGCATGGCACATGTCTGTAATCCTGCACTCTAGGAGGCTCTAGGAAGCTGAGGCAGGAGAGTGGCAAGTTTGAATCCATCCTGGGCAGCTTCCAACTTAGCAAGACTCCATCTCAAAATAAAAAATAAGAAAAGGGCTGGGAGGCAGCTCAATGTGAAAGCCCCAAATTCAATCCCCAGTACTGAGAGGGGAAAAAGGAGAAGGTGGAGGAGATGAATGATATCCACAGTCATGGAGCTGCTGCTCTCCCATACTGAATCTGGGAGAATTACAGAAGGTGGCCAACCCCCGAGCAGACTTGGACCTGAAAAAGGGCACATGGCTTGGGAGACCAGGCACACGTTAGAGTTTAGCCTTCCAGCGGTCATTGTCTAGCCCTCTTGTCTGGGAGGCAACCTGAACAACTGGTCAAGGTGGGCCTGCCAGGTTCTTAGTGCTTCTAAACAACTACAGTTGTGGGTCTTGAAATCCCTTTAAAAGAGAAAGCAGTGTTTGTCAGCCAGAAATGACTGGCTGTTTATCTCCTTTACACGATGGAATTGCACTTTTTACCAAGCACCGGGTCGTGGGCCTGGAGGAAAGTACTGATCCATCTCGCCAGTGCCCGGTCAGGAGTGGGCGCATCTCCGCAGCTACTGCGTTGCTCGGTCCTGCCAACAAGTACCCAGCCTGGTGCCTCAGGAGCCAGAGAGCAGCCACAAAGGTAGAAACGCAGGAAGGGGGGCGTGGGGCGATCCTCACCCTTCCCGATGTGGGGGCAGCTTTTGATAAACCTTGCCTGAGGCAAGACAGAAAGGTTCTCCACCAGCAGATCCCTCTTTAAATACAATGTGTGCGCCTTTCGGTTTAGAGCCATTGTCTTTTTCTTGTGGGGAAACACACATAACCTAAAATCTAACATTTGAACCACTTTTCAGGGCGCCGCTTGGCCGTTGGAAGTGGGATCACGTTGCTATGCAACCATCACCCATCTCTGGAGCACTTACCTTGCCCTTCTGGACAGAAATTCTACCCCCTTTAAAGACAGTAACTCCCCAGGGTCTTACCCCAGCCCCTGGCAAGCACCCGTCTACTGTCTCCTGGGAATTTGATTATTCCCAAGATTCCGTGAAAGTGGACTGTGACAGCAGTGACTTTGCATCTGGTTGATTCACTTAGCACAGCTCCTGGAGGTTCACTTGTTTCATAGCACATGTCAGAAGTGCTTCCTTTTTGAAGGCTGAGTAGTACTCCACCATGTATACGAGCTGCATTTCGTCTCTGTGCATCTATGGATGCACACAGTGAATAACGCTACTGGGAATATGGGTGTGCAGGCAGCATTTGCACACACTTTCCTTGACCCCTGAAGGAGGAAAGCACTGCCCAACCTGCAGTAGCGCTGAGCTCAGTAATTGTCACTGCTGATGCAGGACCAATGCAATAAATCTCAGAAATGCACCAGTCGGAAGCTCCTTCATGACACAAAGCCTGAGGGAAATGTCCCAGCATCCCTTCCCCTCCCGGCCACGTGCTCTTGCCTCTCCCCTTTGCTGCCAGGATCTGCCCTCTCCTGTGCTGTCAGGAGACTTGGATCCCACCCCCGCCTTACTCCACCTACCGCCCCTTCCTTGCATTGTGAGGTCTGCCCTCTGGCTCCCCCTCATCAGGGAAGTAGACTCAAAACTCTCGAGTTCACACGCGCTCCCTCGCAGTACAGACACACACACCCATGCACATGCACACACAAACATAAATGCACACACATAACACACATGTGCACACGCACACAGGTGAGTCCCTGTTCAGACCAGCTCCCTCCAGGTCTCTCAGCTTCTAAATCTGTCATTCTCACGTACTGTCCCTCGCTCTGCCACAGGCTAATCTACCGAGACTGCACAGACACCACCTCCCCCAGGTCAGCCTTGAGTCAGTTTCATAAGCAACCACGGCAATGCCTGATGAGCCAGGAGGGAACAGAACTGCACTCCCTCACAGTTCCAGGAGTCAGAGCCCGAAATCAGGCATCAGCAGGACCACACTCCTCTCGGAAGCTCCTTCCCTGCCCTGCCAGCTCTGGGGAGGTGGTCTCCCCAGGGCAGTCCTGCCTCTGTCCTCACACGGTCCTCTTCACTGTGTCTTAGGAGGGTGTCTCCCAGACTTGGGGCCCAACCCCAGCTGGTATGGTCTCAGCTTGGTCCTAACCCCAATTACATCTGCACAGCCCCTACTCCCAAATGAGGTCACCATGGCGGCTGCAGGTGGCCAGGGATGCGGGAGGACAGGCCTCGCCCCAGTGCAGGGCGGCTCCCATCTCCAGGTGCCCCCTTCCGTAGCTCTCTGAGTTGGGCAGGGTTCTTCAAAACAGAAATAGCTTCTTGTTTCCTACTGTTTTTTTAGATGGTAGGAGTATATTAAGGGAAAATTTAAATATAGAAAAATTGAAAAAGAAAGCAAAAACACCCACACAAACTTACAACCCAGAGATGGATCAAAATTCGTATTTCGGAGAACGTTCTTACCCACCGACAGGTGTGCGCACAGTACTGTGAGAAATTGGTACGTGCAACATAGCTCATATGTTTCTAGCTCTGCTTTTCCCCTTGACCCTATGGTGCGGGTGATTCCCCAAGTCACTACACACATACTCAGGCACACGTACACTCAGGCAAAGGTGCTGGGCCTGAGAGTGTGTAACAGGTCTCCTTCCCGGTCTGGGCACCATCAGTGAGTAAACAGGCAGAGACGCAGTTGGGAATTTGCCATCTGACAGGGGCAAAGAGATAGAAAACAATCACCATAAATGATTCCTGCCACTCTGGAGAAAGACCCAAAGAGAAGCCAAGAGCAGTACAGAGAAGGGTGGTCACCCAGGGGTGGTGATGCTAAATGTCAGCCTCCTGGTGCCGGTGGTCTTTGCAGAGAGCGGAAGAGCTCAGATGACTAAAAAAGTCGCTTTTAACGACCACAGCATACTCCACAGACGCGTCCGCAGCAGTGGTTTCATCAGGGCTCTGCGCGGGGGTACCGCGTGAACGCTGTTGCTCTCACAGGAGCCTGCAGTTACCCCCACCTCCAATACTTAGCGCTTGTGAAATTTTCCGCAGAATAATTGGCAAGACCCTGAATTACTATATACTCTCTGCTCAGCGATGAACCTACCTTTTCCCTCGCTCCTTGGAAGAATGTTATTTAATGCACAGTTGAACCTGCGCCTTAAAATCCCCACCACCACCCCCGCAGGCTGCAGTTGCTGTTGGTCTTTAATTTTGTTAATCTTAGGGTAAAATACGATTTTATTTGCATCGCTTTTACTTGTCTTTTCATCTTTTTTTGCTATGTGCATTTCTTCCCTCAGAAACTGCATACTCATTTTCTCTGATCATTTTCCATCGGGCTTCTTATTACTTTGGTAAATGGAGAACATATATGTCACATTTTACAAATGTGTTTTTTCCTGGTTTGACTTCTTACTTTCTTTTTCCATATATTTAAATTTTATAGATTGTCAAAAAAAATCAGTCTTTTTAAATAGTTTCTGGATTCTTGTCGTGTCTTTAAAAAAAGGCTTTCTCAACTCAGAATTACTTTTAAAAATACATCTTCTACTTCTGTGGTTTTATTTTTTGCATTTGAACTTCTGCTTGGAATTTACTGTGACATAAGGGATAAAGAAGGGACGCGTCACATCATTTTTCTTCCAAGTGGGCCACCAGCTGTCCACGGCACGTGGGGGATGACGACCCTGCTGGTGCAGCCCTGGGATACCTGGGGTTACGGGACTCCCAGCCTGGCCCATGCAGCTCCTAAGCCCCGCCCATGCAGCGCCAGAGCCACGCCTTTGACTCCAAGCCCCGCCCACAATATGCCTAAGCCCCGCTCCACTGATTCTCCTGGCTTCCTGCCTGGTTCTCTGCATCATCTTCTCCTTCCAAATGCCCTTTCCCACCCCTCCTCTGGCCTTACCTTGACTTCTGGCATCCCAGTGTAAATGCTTTCCAGGCTCTAGATACTCTTCTCCATATTCTCTTCTTTATTCTCTTCTCGCTGTGCACACGCGCACACACACACACATGAACGGGGACTCACATCTGTTCCCCTGTTACTGCTGTGACCTGGTAACTGCCCAGTCCCGGGTCGGGTCCCGGCCAGGCCAGCCCTTGGCCCCAGCCCCATGCACCTGATGCCCACAGGATCTGGCACTTGGAGTCTGCAGACTGGAAACCCGGCCGGCCCGCACCGGCACGATCTCCACGGCAAGCCAGCTCCTGACATTCCTCCAACCCCCGGCCCCCTCTTCCTCTTCCTCCTCCTACCCCAAGCTGCCCCCGAGCCCAGCCCTGGGCCCCTCGTCCTTGCTGGCCTCTGACCTTCTAAACCTAGCTCGGCAGTTTGCAGGCCCTGAGCCAGCGCGGCCACCTGCAGACCCTTTCTGGATCAGGGCAGTTTTGCCTCTGGTAAGGTTTCCGAAAAGGTTTTTAAACCAGCTGGAGGAAGGATGTGCAGCAAGTCGGACATTGCCTGAAACGCCTAAAATATTTACCGTCTGGCCCCTTCACAGCGAGGTTTGCCAGCCTCTGCTGCTAGTGCTAAGACACTCGGTGCCATCACGGGCCTGCTCCGCAGCTGTGTGCTCAGCCTGGCTCAGAGGCCCTGGGGACCCAGCCTGGCATTATTCTCTTCTCCAGAACCATCTGTACCCATTCCCGCCAAAAGCTTGGTCCTCCAGCAGCAGTCACTGCTGTCCCAACCAAAGCTGTGTCCCCCTTCAAGGTGTCCCACTGTGCTATCCTCACTTGTGCTATCGTATCCTTGAGAAAACCCATCCTGCCTTCCACCCAAGACAGACCTAAGTGTGCTCTTGCTGATAACCAGCCCAGGGTGCTTTCCTTGCCTCTGTTGTTTGTTTGGTGTTTGGGGGGGGATTGATTTTGGGGGGTTGGTTTGTTTGAGTTATGATCTCCCTGCGCAATTTAGGCTGGTCTTGAACTATGTATACAGCTCAGGTTGGCCTTAAATTCACAGCAATCCTCCTGCTTCAGCCTCCCAAGTGTTAGAATCACCACCACACCCGGCGTCTGGACTCTGTTTTCACTTTGTGTTTTAACTCACTGTGTACTTCTGACCACAGGAAATGGCTTCCCAAGGAGATCTTCTTGGAACTTAGCAATCAATCCCACATAGCAAGAAGCCCCTCATTTTACATGTCCCACTCTGATGAGTGCTAGAACAAAGTTACAGCACTGTGTTAATTTAGGGAGAGGCAGTGGTAGAAAAAGAAAAAAGTAAGATAAAAGTAAACCATGTCTGGTAAATGATCCAGGGACTCTCAGTAGCATGAGAACTGTCTGAGCAGGTCGAATTGTGGTGAAACATAAAGTATACCACGTTAACTATTTTAAGTGTACAGTACGGCATTGAATACACGCACAATATTGTGGAATCTTCACCACTAACATTTCCAGAACTTTTTATGATCCCAAACTAGCAACTGTCCATTTCCCTTTCCCCCCAGCTGCTGGTGAACTATTCTACATTCTGATTCTAAATGGATTGCTTTCTAGGTTCCTCCTAAGGAGAACCATATTCTTGCTCTTCCTGTCTGTTTTATTTCACTTAGCATATAAAGTCTTCAAGGTTCATCCACGTCATAGCATGTGTCAGAATTTCTTCCTTTTTAAGGCCAAGTAATCTTCCAATGTTAGGTATAAACTACATTTTATTAATCTGTTTGTTGATGAGAAGTACAATTACCTATCCTTTCACAAATGTGAATAATACTTTTATGAACACTGGTATGCAAATATCTACTTGAGGCCCTGTTTTTACTTCTTTGGGGTGTACACTTGGAAGTGGTGATTCTAACTTCTTGATGAATCCATATTCCATCTTGCGTCGTGGTGTTACCATGTTTATATTCTTACCAGCAAAGCACCAGTGTTCCAATTGAACAGCCATCCCTTTGGGAATGAACTGGTTTCTCATTATGGTTTTTGATTTGTGTTTTACTAATGGAGAGTGATATAGAGTATTCTTTCCTGGATGGGCTCATTAGTCATTTGTGTGCCTTCTTTGGAGAAATATCTACTTTGTCCTTTGCCCATTTCTGCATAGTTGTGTTTTGTTAATTCACGGGAGTTCTTTATATATGCTACCTATTAATCCCGTGTCAGATGTGTGACTAGAAACTCCTGTGTCCCGTTCTGTGGGTTTCTTCCCACAGGTGGCTCATCTCTGATGGGGAAGAAGCCATGCTTTGTTGTCTCAAGGGTGCCCAGGGGCTCTGTCAGGTCCCCTGACACTGAACTAAGCACAACAGGGAGAGGGCGCATCTGTCCCCTTCCTGTAGTTCCCTGGGACAGCCCCTTGAGCACTCCGGGCTGCCTGACTCCCCCTACTTCCAGGCCCAGCCAGCCCCTGACAGGGACGACAGCTCACTGTGTCCCAGGGGCCCTGCCCTCAGTGGCCGCACATGCACGCATTCTGCATTCCCACCTCTCCTCGCTCATACTCTAGACAAGAATCCTGCGAGGTTTATTAACGCTCTTCCTGGACTCAGGGCAAGCAAGCATCTGTTTTTAAATTGCCAGGCCGATGGGATGAGATGCCTTCAGGTCTTAGCTTTTGGTGTGATAAAAATTCTAAATCAGACACCAGGAAAGTGTCTCAGTGTGTCATTTGAAAAT
>PVLA01009399.1:0-75706 GCA_004027455.1 Hydrochoerus hydrochaeris | reverse complement strand
GAGTCTGGTGGCAGAGGAGTTGAGGTGTGACTGGACATCCAGAGGACAGGGACCTCTTCAGCAAGGACATTATCAGAGCTCGGGTGAGCTCTAAACTCCAGCTTTAGACAATCAGGCATCTACAGTTGGCAGCCACCCAGTGCCCATATTACAGTTTGTGACCATGAGCTAAGTAGGAAGAAGTTTATAGAAAAGTTTGTAGTCATTTGGGTGTTGCTGTGTTTCACTAATATTTTAAATTGGATAGCTATCTATCCATCTATCTATCTATCCATTTATCTATCTACCTACCTATCTCCCTTATACCATTGTCTCTAGCTAGCACTTAGAGGTTCTCCTGGACCATGGTATCACATGCCTGCACCTGAATCTGCACATTGCCCCATCGTCCTGCCTGACCTTATTGTCTCCTCCATCTCTCCAGCAACTTTCCCACCTTGTTGTCTCTTCACACACAGATTTCATAGTGCTGACCCCTGAAATGCATTTCGGCTCTTCTCCCCTGCCCCTTCCACAACTCTTGGCACCATTAACCAAGCTCTCTTCATGGCCTCTTTACCCTCACTCTCTCTTGGTTATTTTGTTTTGAGGGTTTCTTAGGTACTTCATTAAGTATCTGTTTTCCCCTGAGCGCTATCCAAGTGTGGGGTCCATTTTTCCACTTCCCACCCCCTCTTTGGATCTTTGATTCAAATTCACAGTGTGAATGTCTGCTGTGTCTCTTTCGAAGGCCACACTGCCAGAGATGTGTCCATTAGCAAATCCCACGAGCACACTGACTGGAGATAACCTCTCACCTCGCAAAACTGTTGCTCTCTTTAAAGCATATCAGTGGCCATGAGCCAGAAGCCAGTGTGTCATCCCAGAATCTTCCCATGTTTACATTTTATGCATCAGTTACCCCATTAAGACATCTCTGTCCCCAAAGTGCCCACAACGATGGCCTACTAGTCAGCCTTTTAAAAAGGAGATCTTACCATCTGCAATCGCATAGATGAAACCAAAGACATCAGGCTAAGTGAAATCACCTAGACACAGATATTGCATGATGTCTTTTATATTTGGAATCTAAGAGCAAAACAATAAACTCAAAACTCTGAGCAAATAATAATAGAGTTGAAAAGTGACTAACAGGGGGGTGAAAAAAGTGATTAACAGTAGGAGGAAACGGGGTCTCAGCTGCTAAGAGAACAGTTACAGTGATGTAGGACAAATAAACCAATTTAATGTGCATTTTCTTATCTTTTTTTCTCTCATTAAGATTCACTTTTACCTAAATATAATCTTGCTTCACTTAAAATTTTGAATCCTATGTTTCAACTAAGAATATCATACATTTTTCAAATTGTTAAATAGTTTTTGTATCACTATGAAAAAAATGATTTTGTTCCTTAATACAAAACAGATGCCCAGTAATGACAGATAATATTAAAACCAACCTCCATCCCACTGCTCAGTATATTTCCCAATGCAAAATTTAATAAATATCAAACTTATTTTACATGCTTTATTATACTTTCTAAAAATACATTTCTATGGTAGAATTGAATTTTATACTGCTGCTGGTTCTTTTAGACATTATGCCATAAAAATCATTGTTCTGTAACTTTTAAAATATTTCCCAAATATTTGTTAGTAACTATTTCACAGTTCATTCAACTATTCCAGTAATGGATTTTCAGGGTGCTTCCAATTTGTTATAAATTATCACAAATAATACAAATTGTGACAATTCATATTATTTATATTATACAAATTATTTGTGATTCATTCATGTAACATAAGTATGTATTTCAGAACATAAATTCCTACTAGAATCAAGGGGTCAAAAAAATGTTAACCTGTTAAAACCTTTTTTTTTTTTTTTTTTTTTTTTTTTTTTTGAGACAGGGTCTCACTATGCAGTTCAGGCTGGCTTTGGGCTCACTTTGTAGCCTAGGCTGGTCTCAAACTTGCAATGATCCTCCTGCCTCTGCCTCCTGAGTGCTATGATTATAGGAGTGTGCCACCACACCTGACTTAAAACATATTTTTAAAGGCATTTGATATATATAGTGATATATATATATATGATATATATTTTTAAAGACATTTGATATATAATGTGATATATAACAGGAAGTTGTTACCAGTTTGACTTCACACCAAATAGAAGATTTCCTTCCCTGAATCTGCCTTAAACACTAGCAAGATTGAAAAATATTAAATATATATATTAGATATTATTGTTGCTTTTTTATTTCTTTCATTATAGATGAGATCAAAGCCTTCAGTATTTTATGTGGCCATTTATCAATTGGCTTCTTTTACAAATTGTACATTGATGCCTTTTGGAATGTTAGTTTTTAAGAAATTTACCATTTCCAAATTGATTTATTTAAGTTCTCAAAATCAGAATACAGTCTTAACTTCTATTGATATTTTCACAAATAGTTTTCCTTAGCTCTTTAATTTTATTAATAATTTTATTTATATAGATACTTTACTGTTTAGGTAGTCAATTCAGTATTTTCCTTTATGATTTTTTTGTATTACTTTTACCCTTAGAAAGCCCTTCCCTCTCCATCCATCAGGTATTTTTCCTCATCGCAATTTTATGTTTTGGTATATTGTTACATTTCATGCTTTTATGCACTTGAATTTATTTTGGCACATCACGTAAAATGAGGATCTAATAGCAACACTGTACTATTTTGCGTGGAATTGCCTTTCAACAGGATTGCCAAAAGGACATCGGGATTATCTCACTGAAGAAGTCTCTGTCCAAGATTTCTGATGAATAAAACCTCCTGGTAATATAATTCTGAACACGAGTGAGGGGTCTCACATCAGAGGAGGTAGAACAGAGCAGGGTAGAGAAGGAGTCAGGCCTAGGCAGCTGGAAGGAGTTGCATCTCTGCAGTGATCCTAGGCTGGTGCAGTGCAAAGAGAAAAAGCAGAAATGTGGCTCTGGAACTTCAAAGATCCAGGAGCGTTCACACATGCAGAGGAGAGATTGTGCACAGCCTAGATATGATATTGCCACTCCCATCTCTGTAGAGGCCTATAAATATAACAAGACGGGAACAATAAGATTATTTTAAATGGCATCATTTCATAGCTAAGCCTCCATCCTGACCCTGTGTTAGGCAATGACTCATATCTCCACACACTGCTAAATATTTTTGAAGACTATAGGATCTCTATATAAATAACCGAATGTAAATTTCTCTGTAAAAACCTAAGCTGCTTTCATTAATATAGTCACTCAAAAGTCATGAAGGCCTTTCCACCAGGAGAAGAATCACTACTGAGCCATTCTGTCCATGGCATGTGTGAACCAAGAGTTTCATTACTCGTGACACTTGGTTTTGCTTGGAAAGTCACGTACAGGACCCAGCACCACTGACCGAGCAAGGACCTCTGGCGTGGGGTGCTGGGCCAGAGTAAGCTACCGTGATTGGGTGCAGTACTGCAAATTTGCTTTATGCCCTTTTTATCATAACAGATTTTATTTCTTATCCCATCAGCATTGCCGTGCAGAACTGAAGACCTCAGCAAAAAATAAAAAAGTAAACACTGCAGCTGTGCTCAAGTGCACACACACACTTGTACACATACATATGCATGCACACATATTTGGCTCAGCTTTACTGATGAGGTCTTAACTTGGGAATAAAACAATATTGTAATTCATTTAACTTATAAAAACAGAGCAAAAACATCACTCAAGTAGTTGTCACGGAAACATAACAAATCCTTAAGTTACCAAGTCACAGCCTATATACAAACCAACTCTAATTTTTTTTTTTTTTTTGAAATAGCATATTCAGCCCGGAAGACCTTAAACCACATTATAAGTAGTGCCTGTGTGCTGTGTGTGGAAGTTTCCATCTTGATTTTTCAGTGTTTTCTTATCATTTCCTAACACTAGTAATCATGTCTCAGCTTGCTTTTCTGGACCACTGAACAAATTCCTGGTGCAGAGCTGCATCCTCACTGTACCCACGAGCCCTGCTTAGTGCCTCACATGTGAAAGATGCCTGGTAACCATGGAGGATTGGGTTGGTGCAGTGCAAGTGTATTTTAGTATATTTCAGATAAGAAAATTAAATATGTGCATTTATTCCATGTTGTTGGATAGTCTTTAAGAATGAACAAGGTAGAAGGCTTGGTGTTACATATCTATAATCCTAGTTCTCTGGGAGGCTGAGGCAAGAGGATTGCAAGTTTAAGTCCAGCCTGTGCAACTGTATTAGCTGTGTACTGTACCAGCCTGTGTATTGTATCAATACTCACTAGAGAAACTACCAGTGTCAGTACTCACTAAAGAAACAGTAGGTAGGCTTACAACGGCTGCCTGTAGAGTCAGTTGTGGAAAAGTGCAAACAGACTCCAGTCAAAAGCTGAAGGCTTGGAGCTCACTGTAGAGTCCTGTGTGTATTAGTGTCAGGAAGACAAAGAGTCTGTTCTGGAAGCCAGGAGATTGGCGTGCAAGGAAATGCCAAAGACTGGAGTATCTCTGATGAAACAAAGGCAGCAAGCCTTCCCTCTTCTTTCCCTTTTTTTTTCCACCCAGGCTGCAAGCCTATTGGTTGGTACCCCTCACACCAAGGCTGGGTCTTCCTTTTTCAGCAAGTCCTTTCAGTCACATCCAGAACTATGCTAAGCCAATCAGCTGGGTGTTTCTTAATCAAGCTGACACAACAGTTAACTATCACAGCAATTTAGTGAGACCCTATCTGAGGATTTTAAAAAATTAAAATAGGAAGGATTGGAGGTATAGCTCAATGTGAAGGCCATGGGTTCAATCTTCAGCACTGCAGTTAAAGAAAAATGAGGAAGGCAAACTATAGACATAACTTATATGATGTGGCAAAAGTAACTGGCGCCAGGCAAAAAATGAGTTAACTGCTTTATTCGATCTGATCCAGGATTATTTAGGTCTCTGGCTTTCCTCACCTTTGGAAGGAGAAATGAGATCAGGAGAAGGCAGATGTTTCCAGCTGGGAGTTAATACCAGTTCTTCCAATAGTCGGCCAGGCTCTGGGTGGAGCATTTCTAATGAGCTACTTGAAGCTCCCAGAATCCTCTTCTTCAGTGTGTCATAAATGTCTGATCCTGAGTTTCATAACTTCAGAAGTCTTTGTTCATGTTTTATATCTGGCAATTAAAAGTGGACATTTGGTTCAGTAGTAATTGGAAGAACTATGAATTGCTACTTTTTAAAATTTCTTACAGTTT
The DNA here is from genome assembly GCA_004027455.1 of Hydrochoerus hydrochaeris. Classification (NCBI taxonomy): domain Eukaryota; kingdom Metazoa; phylum Chordata; class Mammalia; order Rodentia; family Hydrochaeridae; genus Hydrochoerus; species Hydrochoerus hydrochaeris. Next base: position 70,483 of record PVLA01009399.1, on the reverse strand, counting down.
TATGAGGTATAATTAAAATAATACAGCTGTAGGGCATTTCCTTCACTTAAAGTTTCCTCCTGCCCATTGACAGCTCATGGGTCCTTCTCACTGAAGCCTTCTAAACACAGCGTCCTATATTGGAATCATGCATACAGTAGAGTCCTCACATGTGGCCTCCCTCACTTGAAGTCTGTCTGTATTGTAGCATGTCAGTGGTTGTTTAATTTTAGTTGTTAAATATTATTCCATTGCACAGATATACCACATTCTGTTCACCTAGCCCCCAGTTGGATATATATGTGAAGTTTCCAGTTTGGGCTACTATCAGTAACTCTGACAAGCACTTACACACAAGTCTTTATATTGGACATGTGTTTTCATTTCTCGTAAAAATTTCTAGGAATGGAGTTGCCTCAGCATATGATAAATTTATGTTTAACTTTTAAAGAAACTGATAAACTTTTTCCAAAGTGGCCATATCCCTTTACTTTCTCACCAACAAGGTGTGAAGTTTCTGATTTCTGCATATCCTTACTGATGTGCCCTATTGTCTTTTTGATTATAGCGACTTAGTGGGTATATAATAGTTTGTCACTGCAGTTTTAATTTGCACTACTCTAATGATATTTAACATCTTCTCATGTTTTTATCTCCATTCCTATATTTTCTTTGATGCAAAGCTTTATATTTATAGTTTTTTGTATCTAAAAATGTGTTTTATTTGATTATTGATTTGCAATATATATATATATTCTAGATATAAATTATCTTTATCAGATGTTTTATTTGCAAATATTTCCTCTCATTTCATGGTTTATCTTTTCATTTCCTTAGTTATGATTTTTGAAGAATGAAAGTTTTTTTAATTTTGACAGGGCCTAACTTATTAATATTTATTTTAATTATATTTTCGCTATTAATGCCTTCTATATTATGCCAAAATAAAAATTTTTATATGACTACTATGTATATTAGTCAGCTTTCCCATTACTGTGACAAAATGCCTGACACTTCCAGTTCAGAGGAGGAAAGGTTTAAAGGAGAAGAGGATTACTTTGGCTCATTTTTTCTTGGTGGCTGGTTCCAAGGCAAAACACCATGGCAGAAGGACATGGTGGCACCAAACTGCTTACTTCATGGCTTCCAGGAAGCAGAGCACAAGGGAAGATGCCAGCAGGAGATTCATCGTCCAAGGCATGAACCCTGTGAGCCACCTCCTCCAACTGGGCCACACTCCAAACAGCACAGTTAGCTCTGCAAGTCAGTGAATTAATCCACACATGAGCATAGCGCCCCCACGACCCAATCACCTCTCCATAAGTCTCTTTCTCTAAGTTGACAATAACATATTAATATAATATTTAATATTAAAATGTGCATAATACGGGTTTACAAATGTTTATATTTTATGAAAATGAATACCAAAGCTATGTCCATTATCTCTCTTGAGCTGCTTTATTCTTCAAACAGAATCAATAGTATACTAGCATTCTGTTATGAACAAATATTAATGTTTTCAAGGACACAGGAAAAGAAATCCACTACTTACCACCTAGCACTGGAGACCCAACCTGACACCTGGGCACAGTACCAATGTAGGCGCACTTCCGAAACCAAGCTTCATGTAACTGTATTAGAACAAACAAAACTACACATGCTTCTGACTGCTTTGTTGATTTCCTTCCCATACTGCACTTCGTGTTGGTGTTTTTGTCATTTTCCTTTGTGTGGAGTATTTTCTTTTCCTCTGTCTCTGCTGGAGCTGTCACCAAGCTTATAGGAGACCCTTGAATCCCTGGACAAATGGCTTCCCATAGGATTGCTGGATTTGCTGCTTTTCCATGGTACTGTCAGGAGCCGTGTGAGTGTCTTTTGTTGAGCAATCCAAGCTTGTCAGAAGCAAAAGCATCATTCACAGAATGCTTTATGCTGCTTGGGCAGTGTTCTCATTAGTGCTTAGCATGCTGAGCAAAGTTGGACTTTGGAAATAACAAGACATGTGGTGTGGACAGTGCAAGTGGAGTCCTCTTTTTCCATGATAAGGCAGGGGGCTAAAAAAAACGTTAATTTTGAGCATCAAATTCAAGAGCCTTTAAGAAAGACACCTGGAAGATGCCTAGTCCTGAACCAGCTACAGTGTGCAGCAAGAGCTGATAAGTGAATGCTGGGTTTTAAACAGGAAACTAGTAGGGAATGAGAAGTCCAACCAGCAGAGCATGGATGGTGGCAGGTGTATGGAAGGAGCGCGGGATTAATGATGTCAAATGCCTCATGCCAAGATATGGGTGGCAGGGTGGAGACATCAACCTTGATCTAGGACAGGGACACATCATGGTCTGAGATGAAGGGATTAGAGGAAAAAAGGGTTTTGCTTTGGATAAACGTGTTGCTTAGGTAGAGTAAAAAGTAGAACAAGATCATGCCTGATGGAATCCATTTTACTTGGTGAGGTGATCTGAGGAGTTCCACGAGAAGAATTAGAATGGTCAGGTTTTGGAATAATCACTGAAGGGGATGGGGTCTAGACAGAAAATTTCGAGCTTGCCAGTAACTCTTCCGACAGGTGATTAATATCCAGAATGCATAAAGAATTCAAAACAATTTGCACAAAAGGAACAAGTAATACAATCAATAAATGAGCAAATGAGCTGGATGGATACTTCTGGAAAGAAACACAGACGGCAGAGCCTGGTCTATGGCTGGCACTTCCACATGGGTAACACACCTACGTCTCAGCGCTCCAGTCTCCTCCGAGCCAGAAGGGAGCTGGGCCTGCCTGAAAATGTCTCCAGGACCCAATTTTTAGAAAAATAGAACCAGAAGAATCTTAAAAACTTTTACATTTACTTACCTTGGTCCTGACTGATAAGAGAGCAAGAGGAGAATGGAAAGAAGGTATAAATCAAAGAGATAATAAAAAGAGCGAATGACACCGGCCCTTTTTCATTTGGGCTGGACCGAGTAGCTTGGCTCATGATTCCTGTCTGACTCATCGCCACACTGAGGATTCTGGAACGCATTATACGCAGGTATGAATTAAGCATCTAATGACCACAACCTGTTACCTAATTTACAGACCAATAACATTGCCTGGGTTCATCCAAGACTGAACCGTGAAGCTGTGGAATTTTGTTCCTGGCTACCCTACATTTTGGGGCCTCTTGTCCTTCTCCAAGAATCCTTCCCCTTGGCCTGTTCTTGCCCTGTGCACCTGTCTCATCCTGCTTCGCACCACCACCGGGGCCCAGTGCTACGCACGCTGATGCTTTTCTCCTCCAGCGGCCTCATGTTTTTCCGGGCAGGCACTGCAGACCTCCCCCCCCCCCTACATCCCTGGAGGTTTTAGCGCTCAGCTGACTGTCACACCTGCAAAGACTCTGGTCATAATTCTCAGGGGCGTTAATGTCCACAATAGCGATCCTCTGCCCACTGCTTCAGGAATAAGAGTCATACTTGGTAACAACGGGCTAGGCAAAGACAGTGCGGGGGTGGGGGGGACAACAAGCTGTAAACACTTGAGTAAAGCCTGCTGGCTGGGGAGCTGCTTCCTCCTGCCTGCCCGGCCCTGCAGCCTGGCAGAGGCTTTGTCCTGCTGGCCTCAGCTGTCCATTCCCATGGGACATCTGGAGGCGTCATTACTGCTAAGGAGCAACCCCTGTTTGGTCATCATCTGTTTACCTTTCAGCTTATCTTTCCCACTCGTTAATTCTGACAGTTCCTTGACATACTTACAAGCTGTCAGACCCCACCGCCACCCAACGTTCTCATTATCCCCCCCAATCTCCTATTCCCTCCTTACCCGGCTCAGGTTCCATAGCCATTGTCATCCTCACCCCTCTCCCATTTGCCTCTCTCTCCCGTGTATTCACGCACTGGTCCAGTCCTGGTCAAACCCAACCCATCGCATACTAAGACCTGTGTCTGCATGGCTACTCCTTCCTACCATCTTAAAACAGAAAAACTCTGTCCTGACCCCTCTTCACTTTCTGGTTACTGACCACTCCCCTGCTCTCTTTTGATAGTAAAATCCCTTAAAAGAGGTGTCTATCTTCACGGTCTCCTGTTCCTCTTCTCCTGTTCTCTAGTAAGCTCATTCTTCCTAGGATTTCAGCTGCACTGCTGCAACAGCTCTGCCTTCAAGGCCCCCAGGGGCGTCCACTGCTAAAGCCAAGGGTCAGTTCTCTGCGTTCATCTTACTTGATCTCTCGGAAGCACTTCCAAGTGCTCCATGCCCTACATCTTGATGCACATTCTTTTTTGACTCTCAGTACTCCTCGCTCTCCTGTTTTTTTCTCCTCTGTAACTAGTCACTCCTTCTCCAAGTCTTTTGCTCGTTCTTTTTCATCTTCTTGACTTTGAAACAGCAGAGTTCTTTAGGACTCATTCTTTGGACCTCTTCTCTGTCTACATTTGTTTCTATACTGGGCTAATTCCTCCTCATGGATTTAAACAGCATTTTTACCTCGATGATTCCCAAGTTTATCTTTCTTACAAAGACCTCTCACGTGAATTCCCACTCTCATATCAACTGCCTATTGGACATCTTCACTTGGTGATGAGGACGTGTCTCCGAGGTGGAGTGTCCAAAACAGAACACCGCATCTCACCTGCAGACTGTTATTCCTGTCGTTCTCCTGGCTCAGCAGACAGAAACTACTCTTCCCCTTACTTAAGTCAAAAATCATAGTCAATCACATGCCAGCTCTTTAGCTTCAGACTCTACATCTAGTCCATCCGCAAACTTTGTTGGTCAGAGCTTCAGTACGCATTTGGAATATGACCACTCTTACTCCTGCAGTGAACTTACCACGGCCCAAGCTGCCAGCGTTTCTGAGCTGAATTATTGAAAGGGCTGCTTCTGAATGAGACTCTCTTTTTTAAACCTTCATTTCCCTCCCGTCAAGGCCCATTCTGGCAGCAAACAGATCCTTTTCAAACACTAGATGACACAGTTTCTCCTCTAAAAACATTCTCTGAAAATTTCCTACTTCATAATTTTACTTCAAAAACTAAAATCTTTAAAGACTTCTGGTGTGACTCAGTGAGGACCCACAACAAAATGCCTTTCTTTGTCCCCGTTCTTCCTTGACCTTGTGTCCTACCACTTGTCCCTTGCTCGTATAACGCACTGGCCTTCTCGCTAGCACTCAGATGTGCCCAGCACATTCCAGCCCTAAGGCCTTTGCATTTGCAATTACCTCTGCCTGGAATGCAGACCTCTGTTCCAGCGGCTCCTTGGAGATGGAAGGAGTGGGGGAAGGGATGGGAAAAAGAATTAAGGTGTTTTATGTCCATGAACCAATTCTCCATAATGAATGTAATCATTATGTATTGCAAATATGGACCAATAAAAATTAAATAAAAAACTTTCCTTCTCCAAATACCATCATGTTCAGGGTGGGGGCATCCATATATGAATTTGGGGAGACTACAATGCAGTCCTTAGGGACAGGTAAAATACTCTGCTTATGAATAAAATCCCTGCTTCTGAATACATGAGATGTCTGGGGGATAGTCGAGATCTTATATATTGATATATAGATATATTCCAGGATGTGCCAGGCTCTGATCCTGCGCTGTGGTGACCTGGAGCCCACATTGTCCCAGTCTTGTCCCAGGGCTTGCCTGGCTTCTTCCTGCCACCAGCTTCCCTGCTGAGGTCAGAACCACATGGAAGAGAGGCCTTCTTCCCTAGTGACTGACAACAGAGCTTGTCTACCAGCTGGGAGACAAGAGCCAAGTGCTGGGCAGTGGTAGCAGATGAAAGGCTGATGAGATGCTAATGTCATTCCCTCCAGAGGGTGACAAGTCTGAAGAAAGCGGCCTTTGCCTTGTGCAGCACGCTTTGAGCGCAGTGCTCTGTGGATACCAGTGGCACTGGGTGCTGGGTAAGGAAAAGCACACGCCCATCAACAGGGAGGTTGCAAAGGGAGTCCTTTTAGGAACACATCTAGTGCTGTAACGCACGCAAAGTTAAGGAGTACCTGACCTGAAGCGCCCATTCTCAGAATGCCTGAGTTCTAGGAATTGGTTTTCTTTTTTATCCCCTTTAGGGCATTCTATTTGTTCCTGTTATGTCCAGCTCTGACTTAGAATACTTTATTATTTGCGGGATTTAAGGACACCCTAAACACCTACCCAGCTACTGTATAAATGAACAAGGGTGAAATTTTCTGCTAAAAAAGAGTTGGGGACCCCAAAGACCCATTGGGAGAATGTAAATGAACAGAAGGTGAACTCCCACAGAGTTAGACCTTAGCTACTGGCTCAGCTTCCTAAATGCTCTCTCTGAGGAACTAGCAGAAGAACAGACAGAAACCTTCTAGGTTAACTGATATTTATTATTGGTCCCAGGTTCGGGTTCAGGAAAGTTGAGAGTCTAAATTATCATAAGGAACAGGAAGCAGCATGGAATAATTACAGGAGATAAAGCATAAAACATTGAAACTACTGAAAAAAGACGGGGTATATGGGGATTTTTATCTTTTCAGCATCTAACCCTAACCTTCCTACCCCATTTCTTTTATCTTGAGAAGGAGAAAAGAATAATATTTATATCCAGACCTCCCAACTCTCTTTACCTCCACTATTTCAGCAGCCCGTGGCTCTCTAGGAAAATTAAACAGTGCTCAGGTACTGTCCTCAAACTTCATTTCCCTCATTGTCCTCTCCTCTCACAACTGCAGCCAGGACCCAGAATCTCACCCACTTCCTGCTTGAGACTTGCTGACCGAGCACATCCAATTCTAACCCACTCCTCATCAGCCATGCTCCAGGCTTTTCTATAAACAGATTCACGCACCTCCTATATTAAGTCAGACTTAGAATATCCTCCTGCCCCTTTATTCATGCTTCCTAACAAAGAAAAGATCTTTAAGGACCCCAAAGCCCAACAAATCTTCCTTTTAGAATTAAGAGAAAATATAAATATTTAGCAAAGCAGAAAAACTTTAGCTAAAATTCTGTAATTTTTTTTCCCTACTACGTGATAAAAATTAGTCTCACAGCTAATTGTTAGATCTTTCACTGGTGGGTACTTGAAAGAAAATACTAATGTTCACCCTTGGAAATGTTAGGGTAAGAGCTGTACAGGAAAACTCAGGCTGTGAATACACCTGTAAATACACCTTGGCGGGTATCTTGGCTGGGGGATGCTGTAACAGAATACTAGAGGCCGGGTGGCTTGACCATCAGAAGCGAAGAAGTCTGAGATCAAGGAGCCTCTAAACCTGGTACTGGGTGAAAGCATTCTTCCTGGTGTGTAGGTTGCTCTTGTTTTGTCACATGTCAGAGAGCAGAAAAAGATATGGCAATTATCTTACTGCCACTTTGAAAAGCACTAATCTTATTCATGAGAGTCACTTTCATGACCTAATAACTTTCCCAAGGTCCCACTCCAAACAGAACATATCTTGGATTTAAGCATCGACACATGAATTACAGGGGGACACAAATCTTCAGCACGTAGCAGCAGGCAGGATGGCAGTGTGCTGCAATCAGGCAAATGCTGGACTTGCTCATCGTCTCTCATGTGTGGAGTGACTTTGAACTCTTTGAGCCTTTATTTCCTTTTATGTGAAATGGAAGACCACATTTTATGGGTTTGTTCTGAGAGTCAAATGAGATATTATATATGAAAATGTTTTAAAAGTTATAACAAGACATACTAATATGAGTTACTCTACTAAGTTAATATTTAAGTTGCCTCTTACTCTCTCACCTACCTCCTCAGTGTCCTCTCCTCTCCCCACAACTCTAGTGAGCACCCCTCTGCCACCTAGCACTGGTTTTAGATAACTGGACCAAGGGATACCAAGACCAACCTACCTCTTTTTCTAGTGCATTCTTTACTACTCACTCTTAAACAGGTGCACCTGTAAGGAAAACATTACAAAGCAAACTTAGGGGATTTGTAGCCCTAACCTACAGCTTCCCATACAGAAAAAGCTCAATCAATGCCAACCTATAATGAAAGTATTGTTTTTCTAAGTGCAATTAAAATATTTTCAGTATTATGCTTTTAAACGATCTCAACACTAAAGTAATGTGACAGCATTTAATTGGAAAACCAGTTATCAAAGAAACAAACTCCACCTTAATTATTTTCCATACCTGAACATGGAAGGAAGAAAAAAAATTGAATGAGAATAAAAGCTAAAATGCATAGAACGTGTACTAGGGGCAAGACACTCTGCTGAGTGTGGTCAGATACAAAGTTGAAAGCATGATTCATTCACATAAAAAGTGACTACATGTGAAAGTTTTTTTTTTTAACTCATTGAGGGAAACAACTGGATGATTCAAAAAGAAGCAGAAAGACTAAAGTGTTCCCAGAGACTGAAAAAGAATTTCATTTGAATAATACTTAATATTCATAATCTAGATCCAAAACTATCTTCTATTTTACAGGACAGAAACAGAGTACTCTTGGGGTGATCTTTTCAACCCAGAAATCACTTTCATCCCTTTTGCTCTGCTCTTTGACAAGAATCATTTGTATTGCAGTTTTCTGCAAGTTAACCTTTGTACCTATGGGTTGTAAAATAGCCACGTGACTGGTAAACAGCAAGTCAAACAGCAGTGCCCAGTGAGAGAACCAGGTAATTCCCCAATCTACACACAACCCCTGCTCACCACTGAAAAGACTTACTAATTTCCAAATTTGGGATAATTATTCTTAACAGCACCTTATACATCTTATATATTGAATTAAATTGAATATTCCTCATTACATAAGAACTATACAATTCTGAAAAGTGGTTTTTATTAATCACATTTAAACAGATGAAGAAACTGAAATACAAGGAGATCAAGAAATTTGTCCTAATTCCACATGAAATTGATTATCCATATCTCAATTATAAAGTCCTTGCTCCTCTTGCCACAATGTATGTATTTTTTAAAAAAACTTTTAAGTTGAAATGCAACATTCATATGGTAAAGTGTATACATTTCAAAAATAGAGTGTTAATACATTTAAAGAAACCCAACCATAAATATAAATATATCAAACTACAATTAATATACAGAAATCTAACTCCATAGTGGTTCTCGATATTATGGTCTAGTAAACACATCACGCTCAATTAATGTGTGTAACGAAAGCACAACTTTCTTTCATTTTCTGAGTGGGCTTTGCCACTTTCCGTTCAATGTTTTATGCTAATTTACAAGTGATCATTTACCTCAAAGGCAGGTCCATTAATTTACACAAAAGTTGTAGTCTCTGACTCTGTAGGTACTTTGAACTGAAGTTTGAAAGTATAAAACTGAATGTGTAGTCATTTTTGTTCCTGCTGCACAAACTAATAAAACAGGATTCTAAGGAAGGCTGCTCTCCATCAATGGCCAGACTTTCGGTTGCTCTGGCTTCTCTTACTCCCTTGGGTGAGTGTGTGACAGATGACGGTAATTTTTTGGCAGGAAGAGAACAGTTAAAATGCCTCGCTTTAAATCCTTTCTACGGCTTCTCACTATCTAATCTTTGGCAAATCATATAACCTTCAGGTACCTCAGCTTCCTCACCTCTAAGATGAGAATTACAACCCCCTCATTAAAAGATTGGGTTTTTAAGGAGCTATTATCTGTAAAGCACCTAGAATAGAATAGCAAGCAATGTACAGATACTTACTGAGTAAAATAAGTTACAACTCCTACCTCATCGCTCTTACTCAATTACTCAGAAACTTTCTCTTTGGATTCCTTTGGGTCCTTTTTGGACTCTCTCACCCTAGATCTATACCTTCTCCTGCACCAGCTTAGACAGAACGCTCAACACCAGGAGAGCAGGAGAGTCAGCAGCGTCAGAGATGCCCAGGTACACACAGTACTGTGGATGTATCTCCAATTCCTGTGCTGAAGTCTCAGAGCCAAACTCAAAAGGCTCCAAAGTGTCCACTTCTACTCATCTGACATCCTGAAAAAGACAAAATGATTGGGAGAAAATCAGATCCACGGCGGCTGGGAACCAGAAGTTGGGGAAGGAGTTGATACAAAGGTATCAGGGGCTGGGGATTTAGCTCAGTGGCGTATGCACCTGCCTGGCAAGCACAAGGTCATAAGTTCAGTCCCTGGTACAAAAAAAAAAAAAAAAAAAGTCTGATACAAAGGTACGTGACAGGATATTGGGGTGTGATGCTGCTGTTCCCTATCTTGATGGAGGTACAGCTATGCAATTGTGTGCCTTGGTCAAATGTTGTATAGCTACTTTAAAGAGGCACATTTTCTTATACGAGAATTATATCTTAGTCATCTTAAAAATGGAAAAAGAACAAGACACATCACCAATTCTTTTTATCTAAACAAAACAAAAAAATAACTTTACTATGTTTCATTCAGTTACACACAAGAGTGCTGGGATATGTGCAGAGCTGTGTCTAACTTTCGACCCAAGCCACCTACTGCAGTCCTAGGAAAAGCTCTCCAGCAGCCCTAAAACCTTAGCCAGTTGCGGGATGCTCTTGGTAAACTGCTCTTTGCTTTACAGACTTGCAGTGAACTTTAGAAATGTATTGTACTTGTTTTCCATCAGTTACCCACAAGCAGGAAACCTTGAAAGAGTCAAAAAGGTAGAAAATGCTTGTTAGCATAGGCTGAAGTGAGTTTCTCACATCTGGTGGAATTTTTACTCCTCCCAGGCAGTTTCATCCAGAGCTGTGTCATTGCTGGAGCAGGGACCCAGAAGCCTATAGTTCAATGTGGAAGGTGGACTTTCAGTTTTGTTTCTAGAACATTCTTTATCCCTCGGCATGTTATCATGAATAAGTTTTATGTTTCTTTACTGTGCCTGATGTGTATTTTATTTATTTTTATTTTTATTTTAAATTTTATTTAAAGAGGAAAAAAGCAAAACAGAAAAAGGGGTAGAAACAATACAGAATTTCAGAATAAAAATAAACAATAAGAAATCACTAGTTGATAAATTACATATTGTCTTCTTAGACACAGTTGTTCAAGTTACAAAATTAAAGCATATAGAGTGGATATTCAAACAGTGAGGCTGCAAAGAAGTTCAGTGATCCAATAACAACTTAGCAACATGGTTATCAATCCTACACGCTTCAACAAATGCAGTTATATCCTTTAGAGCACTTTCTTTTCCTCCTTTTACTTTTTAAGTTCATTATCAGTTTAGTTATATCCTGTGTCAGGTTGCTCAGTACCTTACTGACTTTTTTTGTTATTGTTATTTACTTTTTAATCACCTTATATTATTCTGTTGCTTTGTTTTTGAGTTTCTCCTCATCCATGCCCCATGGAACAGCTTTGGTGTAGTTAGGAGTTTTTTGGAGTAATTTTGTTACTTTGTTATCTACTTTTTTTTTTTGAAGGTAGCGAAATACAGCAGAGCAAGACAGAGCAAACCCATGGAGGCAGTGCAGTGAAACTGGCACAGAACCTCACAGCAGGTCACCAGGACACCAGCAATAGGCACAATAGTACATCCCGTTCTGTTCACATTAGCTGTTCTTTCAATCAGGTAGAGCAAAATGGAAGGAAATATCGCACTTATAAAAACAGAATATTGAATAGAGCAGTACCATTAATCAGAACTGAGCAGAATAGTGATTAAAAATATTTGCCTTTGAAGAGATGGTAGAAGGAATCCCCCTTACTTGCCACACTGCATACATTCATCCTCCCAAGAGATACTCAGACCTCTAGCTCCCACTTGCTAACAGGGTGGGGGGAATCAATGTCTGATTCTTAGCCCGCAAACTGGCAGGCCCCCAGCTGCTTACCAGGGCGGTGAGCAAGCTGCCTGTTCTCCCAGCACCCCAAGTTCCAACATGATCAATGTGTCTTTTCTTCAGACACGTTGCCTGTGACATTTCAGACAAAATTTACCCTCAACAGCTCCTTGAGTCTGCTGCAGCATCCCCTTCATGGTTGGACAGGGACTTAGCTCTCCACCTTGGGGGCAGCCCTCAAGGGTGCTCAGAGCCCAGTCTCTTGAAGGACCCCTCTTCTCTGCCAACACTCCCTTCCATCAGTCCACCAGTCTCCCAACACCCTCTGCATTTTAAGTCTTGTTCCTCCATCTTGCTGCCCATGTTGTCACCTATTTCCTGGAGAGAGCTGATGGTGATCTTGGATCCAATGATGGGTAAAGCTAGAAGAAAGCTACCTTCACAGGTCTGGCCCAGGTCAAGCAGCCAGGGAATCAGGCTGACCTTATAGACTACTGCAAGTAACTACTTTTGGCTTATCCGCTTTAGTACTTGCTAGAACCCCATTGGCTTCTTTTTTCAGTCCTAACTAGTTACATCACAGAAGCGAATTTCTGAAGCTTTTCCTATGCTGCAGTATTCTGAGTCCTAAACCAGGTTCCCAGCCAGGCATGGTGTTGCAGGCCTGTAATCTCAGCACTTGGGAGGTGAAGGCAGGATGATGTTGAGTTCAAGGCCAGGCTGGGCTACCTAGTGAGACCCTGTCTCAAAAAACAAATGACAACGACACAACAGAGTCTGTCATACATATGTGGAGTGCCTGAAATATAATCCTACCACAACAAGCTGATTAATTAGAACCTGTATCTGGTTGTTTTGTTTTGTTTTTGTTTTTGTTTTCCTAAGAGTAGAAACCACAGACATATCCTGAGGAGTGACTAAGAACCAAATGCAGAATCAATAAAATGCTATTAGTCAGTTTGGAAGTTTGGATAGCTCCGCGGAAGAATCTATACAGAGTTCTAAGAGACTTGCCACTGGGAGGCAACACAAGATGGAGGCAATGGAAGATGGCAGAGATGAAGAAGAAGGAAGAGAACACCATGGAAGCCCCATGATGTTAAGCAGTGGTTCCCAACATCACCTCAAAGATGGGCAGCAGCAGGCCCCTTGGAACCTGACTGAATCCATCATGGTGAGTGGGCCCAGGAATCTGTACTATAAAAGCTCTCCTGGTGATTCTGATACGCGACCAGGGTGGAGATCCCATGTGTAGAGGATCCACCATACAGAAATTCTGTCACGATTCTATGACAGTCTAGAGTCTAACAAATGATCCTCTGCGATGGGTGCGATTATTATCCCCATTTTACAGAGGCACAGAGAAGCCAGTAGGTGGTGGAGGATGGATTTGAACCCTATCATCTGGCTTTGAAGTCTACAGAAATATTTTATCAGAACTATTAAAAGGAAATCAAGCAAACAAAGCATCAAGGCACAGGGAAGGAACAGAGTAGGAAGAAAGGCAGATGAAAAAAATCACTATGGGGATCAATAAATTGTAGTGGTAAACAGATATAACTTCCAACACAGAGGTAGAAACACGTTCTGTGGCATGTGACAATGTTTTTCAAAGCAGTACAATGACAACTGAGGCCTTAATGACTACCTTGCTGATAAAGAAAGAAGCATAAATTGTGTCCAAGAGTCCATACATGAAAAAATACATCAATATATTTAACAAATATGCTTAACATGATGTGACTGTTTATACACAGCAATGCAAAAGGTCCCAGCAAGCAAATATGCTGGATCTCTAAACATCCTGCTTCATTGAAGTTTTTAATCCACTGTACTTTATTTTCCTATTGTCTAAAAGTTCTGGGGTTTTTTTTGTTTTTTTGTTTGTTTGTTTGTTTAACCTAGACGACAACCATGAGACCAGACTTATGGGCCCCCTTCCTGATCAAAACCATAATGAAACTGAGATCCAAAAAAAAAAGCCTCCCATGCAGAGCCAAGATACTAAAATCTTCTTCAGATGTGAGACAATCCTGCTGATAATATCTGGTCTAGACAGAGAGATTCATGAAAGAAGTACAGTTACAGTCGTTTAGTCTGAAGTTGGTGGCTTGAAGGAAGTCCTCCAAAATAAAAATAAAAAAAAATCCAATTCTAATGTGTTATCTTTGTAAAAGAGAAAGCAAACAGCTCTCCCAGATCTTCATGAGACCATTTTGATGTTTCTCCTTTCTGCATTCTCCTGAGCTTCCAGCCTGTGCTCACCAACAATTGAGTCTGCGATTGGCAGGCAGAATTTCCTTCGCAGCAGCACAGGGTGCTGAGCTGAGATATCAGGTAGTGTGGCTTCTCCTAAGGTCCCTCAGGAGTTGTTCAGGGGCCAACAAGATTTAACAAGGTGGTGTCCTGGCTCCTGTTGCCAAAGGGATGGCTCGTGTGTGACCCTTCTTCACAGAGTCCCGTCACTTACCAGAATTAAAGAAAAAAACATTTTTCCCTCTGGAGATCTGTGCTGGGACTCTGACTGCCATGAAGGCAGCAGCCGGAGATGTTGCAGCAAAAGACTCACCAGTGTTCTTATAAAGCAGAAGAGACCAACAACCCAGTTAAGTTACAGTTAGCAGTACCACCTGGACGCTTTTAATCAATGCGTTCCTTACCATAGTCATAGAGAAGGTCTCAGGGGGCAAGGAATGCTTCTATATTCATGCAAATGAATCCTTGCTAAAGCTAAGGTGAAGGCCTGACTGGCTGCCCTTGGGAGTGATCCTGACCTGCCCTTCCTTGTTCTTCTCTTGTTACCTCCCCAGCCCCCACCCCCACATGCCTCCTCACCTCTGACCTGGAAGTACTATGGAAACATCCAACTACTTGGAGCATGTTCTCGTATCCTTGTCTTCACCCTTGTTCCTTCAGTGTCTACCCATGTGCAAGCCTATACACCCCTCTGACTAAAATCTCTTTGTCTTCATTTTCTGGAGCTGACTGAAGTGTCCTGAATGGAGCATCCTAGTCATTGTCCTCCTCTCCAATCTATAGTGCTCCCCTCCAATACACTCCAATCTTTTGCTCCTAGGGCCAAATCCTTTGTGGGTCATGGAGTAGGCTGTACTGTGTCACCTCACACCCCCAAACCTACAGCTACTGCGGCCCACACGGACCCTTTCTCTGTCTTCACCCTCAGCCGCTGCCATCTCTGTTACAAAGATTCTCAATCCAGGCAATAAATTTCTCTCTTCTCTGTGTGTCCTCTTCTCAGTCCTCTTCTCCCCGTCCTTCCCACATTGCTTATGTGGCTGCACCAGGTACTCAGTCTGAAGATACTCCACATGTGAAATAAATAAACAGGTGTAATAATTTTATCTCACAAATGGCTGCCACCATCTGTGTGTCCCATCAGCTTTTCTTTCCCTCTGGGCACCAGACTCCTCTAAGGTATCTTTCTGTGTCACAACTCTTCAGTCACTTGTGTTTGTTAAAACAACCTAGTCCTGCAAATCATGCTGTGTTTGACTCCAACCTCTTTCCCTCTGCAGGACAGGCTAGCCTAGCCTAAGAAGGTACAGGTCCACCCTCTGACATTATCCCCTTCTTATTTATGGTGTCACAGTTAGACAGGCAACATAGGGTGAGGGATGCTCCTATTATACTAATGCCGTTGTCACTGTACACAGAGCCAATCAGAAAAACTGTGGTGTTTTGGACCAGTCAGAAACTTATTATTTTCAATCCTTCATTTGAATCTGGTGTTGGTCACCGGACCAATCAGAAGATACTTTTTTAAATCCTTCATCTGCTTGTGAATGCAACCAATCAAAAGATGTTCTTCTTGATCCTTCATTTACATGTGACAGAAGCCAAATAAGTGTTTTGATAGAACAGCTTATACATGACATGATGCCAAGTGAGTATTTGGCAGAAAGACCTTCCTGCTGCCTTATTTGCCTGAAAGAGAGATAACCTGGGACTTTGGGATGCAAAAGACCCCTTTTCCTTCTCAGAGCTGCTGTGAGTCTTCACCTGCCTGCTCTCTGGACAGTGATCTTCTTTTCCACTTTCAATAAACGTACACCTTTGCTGCTTCTTTGTGTGTCTTGGCCAAACCTGAAGAGAAACCTGGTGAAACTCTTCTTCTGGTAACAACAGTGTGAAAAAAGAGAAGGCTCCCTGTGTTACTGTTTTCTTTATTGGCTTCTGTGGTGGTGAGGTTGCTGGAATTCTGCTGTTTTCCACAGCTGGATGGGGAATGTCATCCTATAAAGAGCCAGCAAAAATCTCCAAAGAACTCTGTCCTAAGAAGGTCCCAAATCCCCTGTGCTTCCTCGTAAGAGACCCACTGCACCCTCCAGCTGACTCCCGAATGGAGGAGGGTGTAAGTGAAAGTCCCCCTCCTACCCACTCCTCTTTGCTCCCTGCCACAAGTTTTGGTGAAACAAGTTAGAGCTTTTGTAAACTTTATTGTTAGAGAATTTTACCTGCTAGACCTATAGAAGATCTTTAAATTATAATTAGATTTTAGAGATGATTTGGCCTAGTATTTTGTAAAGTATGCTCTGAAGAACCAAGAGTCATTCTGTCCCCTGCTCAGGGGACAATTAAATTAAAGAAACACCATCTTTTCTGGAACCACCTCTTAGAGTTGCCCCAGCTAACAGCATATCAACAACCCTGGCCAGTTCTGTAGTGATTGAACCTTGGCGACATTCTTGAAACTAAGATTTTACAAAATTATTTGAGTTCTGAATTCCCCATCTTGACTCTACTATGTGTGGTGTCTACTGATCTAGTTTGGGACATGCTGGCTGCAGGATGGGGCAGGGGTGAGGAATAGTGAAAAGTGGCAGTTCTGGGGCCTGAATCTCTCTTCTTTGTTCTCTGTGGTCCCTTGGGACCAGCTTTATCCCTGGGCATCAGGGCTCCAGCATCTACAAAACACGACAGGCTTGAGTTCATGGCTGTCACAACCTTTAACAATACATATGTTTAAAAATGACCTTGTGAATCAGCTACCAGAATAAATATAAAGCACTCTGTGTGTATATCAGCAAACCTATGGAAATTCTGGCTGATTGGGTAAAATGTAAAAGCATTTGTCAAAAGGCAGGAAGATTTTTTTTTTTTTGGAAAAGGAAAAATATTCCATTTCAATCATTCATCTCTGAAATATAATGATGAAAAGTCAAAGAGGCGAGTTATCAACAATTTTAGTTTTATGTATTCAGAGTAAGACAAAACATGTTTTACATATTTTTCGCATGCAAATGTACTTCCTGGATATCACAAACACAGATCATGCGCAGGCAATGAAAATCAGAGGTAGCTGCATTAATCAATTTTTGGCATGTGGTTTTATCAGGATGTTAGTAGTCCATAAAAAGACTGAAAAATAGCTGCATTTCATTGTTAATCCTCCAAAGTTATTGATAAAAATAAAAACTCAATATCAACCAAATAGTAAATGGCAGCATTTGGAAGCAATACTAAAATTTTAAATTTATGCCTACAAAAGCATTCTGAAAAGTGTTCAGGCGGTCTGCTTTCTTGTTTTGTTTTGGATCTAACTTAATTCTTCCACTCCAGTTAAATATTTCAGATTTCCTCTCAGTGGGATCCTGGCTGATTGCTGAAGGCTTCCAGCCACCTGAGAATGGCATCTGTCTTGCTGTCACCATGCCAACTCCTTGGGAATTCCCCCTTCCCCCTTAGTCTTCCCTCCAACATGGGAGACAGCCTCCTCCCACCTCAGGAAGAGAAGGAGTTCTAATTACAATTGGTCCCTTTCTTCCTCTTTTGCGTGAGAAAAAAACAGTTGGCGATGAAATTGTCTTTTTAAATACATTTGGTGTGTGTGTGTGTGTGTGTGTGTGTGTGTTTTCTCTCTGCTTACTGACGTCTTTGTGTGGTGCAATGGCTGGGATCCCACTGCATTGACATGGCAACCAGGAAATCAGTCATTCTGGGTTGCCATGGCAACGGCAGGGGGATGGGAGGCGTCCATTTAATCACTGTAGGCTGTGTCCCTTCCCAGAAGCCCACAGAATTTTTAGATAGAAGTCACTGGGAAAATAACAACAATAAAACGCCTGATGGCCTCAAGACAGGTCTGTGTCCTAGCATCCAAGGGCCAGCTGTAGAGCCTGTGTAAAGACCTCAGGAGGCGGAGGCTGTCGCCTTTTCCCTCTGCACAGGCCTCTGGGCACAGCCAGGGAGAGGCATGGTCTGTAGGCCTGAGCACCTGACCACCCAGGTCTGCAGAGGGGGGCAGGGCAGTGGTGTTAGGGAAGGCACAGCTCCGCCCTTAGGCTAAGAGGCACCCAAGGGCGGAAGTGGGCACAGGCTGCTGTCCCAAGAAAAGCGGAAGCCTTGTTTCCTGTCACCTCTGCTCTGGGGCCCACGTAGTCGGATTTCAAACTGCAGAGAAGAAAGTCAAGTGAGGTTAACCGGCGGTGTTACTTGTCACAGGGATGATGGGTAGAGTCCTCCATGGGGCAGAATTTCCCACCTTTTATGTTTTGTGGAAGACAAGATCCCCTAGCTCATGGATTTCTATAATCTCACCTTTACAGAGTCCCGAGAGTTGATCATATTTCCAGCTCTAGTTGAGAGACTCCCTTCCATTTTTAAAAAGCTTCTAACAGCAATTCTTTATCTTTTTTTTTTTTTGAAACTGTCTTGCTATGCAGTTTGGACTGGCCTTGAGCTCATGTTGTAGATCAGGCTGATTCTGGATGATCCTCCTGCCTCAGCCTCCCAAGGGCTGGGATTACAGGCATGTGCCACCATGCCTGGCTAGCAATATTTTAAAGACCAGGAAATCTGAATGTTACTTGATGAATGTAAATCTTTTTTTTTTTTTAAATAACTCGTTAGTTTGAAAATATGCCCTGAATCTGTCTCTTCTCCTTGCCTTCATTCTTGCTGGCATTCTAAACCCAGCAACATCTTTCTAAATTCTACAAAAGCCTCCTGTTTGTTCTCACAGTTTTCATTTGGTTCATTTACATTCCAGTCTTATGGTACAGTCTTATTACAGGTCATACCCTGTTCAGAGCATTCCCCACTCTACCCTGTGGTTGCACATGATGTTCAGAATATAAACACAACTTTCAGGGTTCCACCCAGTTTGCTATCTTACCACCTCCCATTCTCAGATGCCTCTGCTCTTGATTTGTACATTCTGCTCTATCCACATTGACTTCCTTGTCGTTCCTGAACTCATCTACTAATTTCAGGGACTGTACTTGATGAGCAATTCTTCCCCAGGTGCTAGGGGGCCTCTTTCACTTCCTCCAAGTCCCTGTCCAAGTTTATTCTCTTACAGGAGGACTTTTGCGAAAGCCTGGAAAGAGAAAGTATGCAATTTGGGGGAGAATGAAGCAACTACTTGTGGAGGTGTGTGTAGGTTTAAGAAAGCCAGCTGCAACATCTGCCACACCTTGGTTTGAAGGGGTTCATGGTGCAGGCCTGCAGTGAGAAGAGCTGTGGTCCTAGAGACCAGAGGAGCTATCAAAAGAGCAGTAGTTTCCATGGCAGGAAACAAGGAACAGAGTAAAATGCTATGGAACACACTCTCCTTGCTTTCCACCCATTGGCCAAACACAGATGAAATGC
Source organism: Hydrochoerus hydrochaeris (assembly GCA_004027455.1). Classification (NCBI taxonomy): domain Eukaryota; kingdom Metazoa; phylum Chordata; class Mammalia; order Rodentia; family Hydrochaeridae; genus Hydrochoerus; species Hydrochoerus hydrochaeris. The sequence continues at coordinate 51,200 of PVLA01009399.1, read as the reverse complement.
AGGGGTTCAGAGGGGAACAGGTTGATGGAGTATTGGTGTGTAACCTGTCACCTGCAAAACATAGTTACTGGGAACAGTAAATATTAATTACCTCTTATCATTTCTATAGATCATGAATTTGGGAGCAGGTCATCTTGGTATTTCTAGCTCTGATCTCACTTGAAATCACACAAAAATACCAGTTCTTAGCCTGGAATGGTGGTGAACCCCTGTAAGGTCAGCACTCTGGGAAGGTGAAGCAGGAGGATTTCAAGTTCCACCCCAGCCTGGGCAAATTAGTGACTTATAAGATACTGTCTCAAAAAAAAAAAAAAAAAAAAAGCGGGTAAGGATGTAGCTCAGTGTGAATACCCTGGATTCAATCCCCAGTGCCTCAGAAGAAAAACAAAAAGTCACCCTTGCTGGGCCTGGTGGTGCACTTGGATAGTTCTAGCTACTTAGGTGGGTGAGACAAGAGGATCGCAAGACAGAGGCCAGCCTGGGCAGCTTAGTGAGACCCTGTCTCAAGATTTACAAAACAATGGGCACTGGGGTGAGACCTAGCAGGAGGACCCTTACCTCACATATTTGAGGTTCCGAGTTCAATTCTTGATACAAAAAAAGTCATTTGGTAAAAGCTTGTTGGAGTTGGAGGGCTTATTTCCAAGGTTTCCACTTAGACAGCTGTCCTTTCTATAGGACCCTGTCCCTTTGAGCTCTCCATGGGGCTACTTGAACATCCTCAAAATATGGCACCTGGATTCCCTCACAGCTGGTGACTCACTGGAGTGGCCAATGTGGAACCTATGGTGCCTTTTGTGACCTACTCTTGAAAATCCCATGTCATTTTGGCCGCCTTCATTTGTAAGTCACACAGGCCCCCTCGGAGTCAGTATGGGAAGGGACCACCCAGGAGCATGAATAGCAAAAGCCAAGAAGAATGGGGGGGGGCATCCTGCAAGACATCATAGCCACATGACATTTAAAATGCAAAGTGTGGGAGAGGGAGCAGAGCAAAGAAAAATCAGAAAAGAACCCGCACTTCCATGACCATCTCATTTAAAAACAGTGTTTGCAAACTGCTACTCTGTTCCCCTTTAACTTTGTTTGATTTCTCTTCATGGGGCTTAATGTTACCTGACCTATTGTACATTTATCTTATAGCTATTTGAATTTTGATTCCCCTACTCTCATATATACTCCATGAAATGAGATACATTCTCTTGTGTTTCCTGTTAGCACCTGGAAAGCGTCTGATAAATATTGGAGTATCTGAATACACAAGTTATACCCAATTTTAGAGAAAAACTAAATGCTCTTAAATAGCTAACCGCAGTATTAGTCCCACCTTTTGTGGGGTGTGGCCTTGTTAATGTTTTATAAATTACAAACACAGCTACAGATGCTTGCCTTGTAGTCTTCCCCCTAGAATGAGTTTCTAACCTTGCATGCCATGGCTTTGCTTTAGTCATAAATGCGGCAATATTTTTTGCACACCTGCCAGGTCCCAGAACCAAGCACTGTGAAAGATACCAGATACAGCTCTGGCGGAGACAGTACCTGCACATTCCAGGCCTTTATATTTGGTGGCCCAGAGAGAAAGGCAAACATGCAATGACACTGCCGTATGACAAGAGCTATAACCAACACGCACTAGAGGTTATTTGTAGAGGAAAGGATTCCTTGCTCGGCCATTTTCATTTAGAAAACTTGACAAGTAAAAATAATAATAGCTAAGGAAACTTCCAGATTATTTTTGTCCAGTCAACAATTTAAGACTCTTAAATATAATATATATCACACAGCTCTTCTTTGCTGAAACTTCCCTAATTATTAAAGCAAGACTTAAAGAATGTTGAACACTTTTTCACTGAAGTAACTTAAGTCATTTTGACAATATTTCAAGGAAAGTTGCATTAAATATTTTTCACCTGTGCCTTCCAAGTTTGCAGATTTGCAAGAGCAATCAACTGGCAATACTTTCTAAGCACTTTCTATGTATCATGGGACACCATTCTCCTCCAAGCAAAAACAAATTTCTCCTGCTTTAAGATTATTACTTGGTTGGTAACTTTAGGGTCTTTCCTTTTTAAAAATCAATGTCAGTTTTCCTCTTGGACACATCCTCTTCTTATCTTCTGATTCCTGAGGATAGTATTGATAATATTTTAGACAGTCCTGGTGGTTGTTGATTCATTCCCTTAGAATTCTACTGGATTTTATAAAACATATGTGCTTATATTTTCAAAACAGTATGTAGTACTCCTGACTTTCTTATGTAGGGCCAGAATGTTTAGATTCAGCTAAAGTTAAAGAATAAGTACTAAGTATCCATAATCTGCTGAGCACTGCGCTGGGTACTGTGGCTACACATGTGGAAGACCCGGGCTTGCCCTCCAGGTATGGGTCCAGAGCAGAGTGGCTTCCAGTAGAGGAAACTCATTAACCAGTCAACACCCCACAGCACAACCCCCACCCCACAACTCCTATGATTCTGTGTTTCACAGGAAATTTCAAAGAATTTTAAGACATAGATCCAAAATAGAGCAAAGGAATAAGGCTGGGTACCAAGGTCATAAGTAAATCTGTGAAAATCCATTTCTCTTGACAGTAGGGAAATCAACAAAGACAATGCCTTCAAACGTTTCCTTTAATTCCCATTCTCTCTTGCCAACTAATTTACTGTCAAAATTGATTGCCCTGTCTAGCCTCCATAGTTGGCCCAGAAGGCCCTGCCTGAGAATTTCTGGAGTTATTATTGCTTAGCTTTTCTTTCAGGATGCCTCAAATGACTTACTTGTGTGATATTAACCACACTGATTTTTTACTCCTTAAGTTTGACATTTTTTTTAAAGGATTGCTTTTTTCAGGGTTTTGCGAGTGCATAATATTCTCCAACCTCTGTTGTGCTGGCTGCTCCCTCCTCTGGATCTTTTGCTGCTTTCCTGTTGTCTTTGAATGTCTATGTTGATCTTTTGAGACTTTTTAAAGACATGTTTTATTTTGTAGAATTAGTGTTTCTGTTTTGAAGACAGTGATGTTTCTGCTTCAAATGTCTTCATCCAACCCCAGTCAGTAGCCCCATTCTTAGTTCTGCTGGTAGAGGGAGGGCTGGGAACATCTCCTACTTAAGAAAAGACCAGAGCTTCAGACCCAGGGCAGCCAGTCCCACCTGGAAAGCATCTAACCCTTGTCCCTGTCTTTTCCTCGTTGCAATTGCTCGGATCCTCTTCCAGGCCACCAGCTTTTCTTACCTCTTTCCAGCTTTGGCTCAGCCCATCTGCCAGTGTCCTGACTTCTTCCTTCCTACATTCCTCCAAGGCTACATCTTTTTTAGCAGGGCCTTATGCTTCATGGTCAGCTCGACTCCAGCCAACTTCCACCCACCTCAGTCTCCTCACCCCCTTCTGTCCCTTCTTCACAACAAATGTGGATTTGTTTTCTCAGAAGCTGTTAGGAAAGCATGCTTCTTGAACTTGCTCACCACTGATAATCATCCCAGGATTGTCTATATGTGTGCAACACATACATAGTGTGGTTAAATTAAAAAATCATTATAGTAAAAGACACATTGCCATGAATCCCCCTTAAGTATTCCTCCTCACTTTGAGCACTCTTGTTTCATTATTGCCACTTTGTAAAGCCGTTCTGAAATTCCTTTTTTGTGAGTGTCTTTGGTTATGACTGATATGATGTCCTGAATTAATTTAAAACATTTCCCTTTCGTGGGCATTTTGACTTTGAGGAAGAACCAGAAGTGGTACAATACTGAATCAGGTGAATAAAGTGAACAAGGACACAGGGTGGTGTTTCACCAGCCTGCCTTCCTGGTGGATGGTACTTGGCAGCAGCATTCACCATAGTTTTGCTTGTGAAGACGCTCACAAAAAAGGACTTGCAGAACCGCTTCAGAAGGTGGCAAGAACGATAGGACAAGTATAGTCAAAGCAAGAGGCAGCATTCTGAGAGGGATTCACGGCAATGTGTCTTTTACAGTATTACATTTTTTTCTGTACGCATGTGTGACATTCACATCAGAAACAAGTCTGGGAGGCTTCCCATTGTCCCATTTGGTCTCCAAGTTAGTCCTGAGGGACAAGAGAACTTTTTCTAACATCGTCTTTCTGAAAGAAGAATTGACCCTCACATGCCATGTTCTTTTTGCCTCTATGCTGGCACGAGACAGAGTGAAGGCCAGATGCTGTCCCTAGAAAGATCAGCTCTGCCCCGCTCTTTTAAACCAGCTATGATTCAGTCTCCTCAGATTCTAACACCCGGGGATAGGCTCAGATGTCTAGGGGAGGGAATGATCCTGCACAATGTAGATCAGAGCATGATGACGCTGTGTTGAAGGACTTTATAGAGGGGCTTCTACTCCCTTTAGCTAATCTGAAACATGCCTTGAAGTGTGGCTTTTCCATGATAAAATAACAGCTCACTAACCCATATATTTATTCTTCACTACTAAGTACAATTGAGTGAGTCGTTAAAGGTAGCGTCCGTACCTAAGAGTGGATGAGATGCATTGGTACAGTATCCGAATTCACCTTCTTATTTCACACCCACCCTTCCATCCTCCCTGCCCAAGCGTGCACACAGGAGTGGCTTTGAGACAACCAAATGAGAACAGAGAGCGCACGGAGAGATCAGAATCCATCCGGAGAAGCAGAGTAGCAATCAAAATAGTAAAGAACTACTAGCTAGCTGAAGGGGGAGCAAGAGGGAAGGTTGGGGAGTTGGAGTCTGTGCTCCAGGACGGCTGGGAGGTAGCAAAGGCCAAACAGTGCAGGAGAAACTGGGAAAAAGATTTCTGGCTTATAAATTGGCCTCTTTAAAGCCTCTCCAGAGAGGCAAGTAAATAGCTTTCTTTCCTATTTTCCATGTCTTTTAACTTTTTTTTTACTTAATTACTTTTTTGTTGCCAGACTGTGCTTCTTTATGAGCAACTCAGGAAGGAAATGAGACCAGAAATTGCCCCAGAATTCTTTAGGTTTTCCTGTATAACGAACATTCAGAATTTTGTGTGCGTGTAGTATGTTTTTTTGCAGTTCGCAAAGGAAATACTGGATTATTGTTTCTTATCCCATGACCAACTTCTCATTTTAGACTTCCTTTTCCCCTTTTCCAGGCCCCCTAAAGAATACAAAAACCATTTTGGAATTTCTTTCAATGATGCCTGTTCAACATATAAACATTTGCAAACTTTCTGCTACATTAGTTAAGCAAACAGCAGCAAAGAGGAATGAAACATGGCCTTAACCTTAGAGGCCCAATTTATTAATAGCTAAGATGGACACACAACAAATCATTAAGACAGCTGGAGCTGAAATGGAGTGGAGGCAAACTACCATGTGCTCATAATGGGAGAACCGAGGGAAAAGCTGAGTCTTGGAGAATAAGTAGGATTTACCAGCCAACATGATGGAGGAGGGAACAGAGCCTGTCTGGAAGCAGGGATAGCACAGGTCAACTGGTAGGGGAGGAAGGAACAGAGCTTCCTGAGGAAGCTTCCAGAATGGTAGGATGACAACAGGCATCATGGCTGGAGTGTAGACAGGTAACACCCCAGGGAGCTTCATAGGTCATATACTGTAGGGCTGGGAGGAAGTGAAAAACTGTAAGTGAAGGAATCAATGCTTCTTTTTTAATGTGTGCTTTCGGTGAAAAAGGCTTAAAGAGAGACCCAAGGTAGGAAGACAAAATGGGGGGGAGGGTTGCATTGTAAAGCATTTGGGAAAAAAGACTGCAGCAAGGGAAAGAGAGAAGGAGCATTCGGGCAAAGAAATGAGTGGGGAGAGAGCAACAGAAATATCAAAAACTTTATAAATCAGCTTAGGAAACAGAGGTTTTCAGACTCAGAAAATGTCCTGCGATTATTTTGTTACTTCTATGGGCAACTAACTTACATGTTTCATTCAGTAAAATGAAGATTACAGAAAGAGTGCTGGGCTTTGGATAAAGCTAAACGTATATAATTTGGGGACTGTGAGACAGAAGAATTCCAAGAAATATCCAGCTAGCATGCTCAATAATACAGGACAGAGAGACCAAAATCATGTCTCCTTCATTATCGACCTTCTCCACCAGGTAGATGGAAGAAATAAAGGCATTAATACCTGCAAATAGGGCCCTTGATGAATGTTAAAGTATTTTATAGGCTTTTGTCTTGACATCGCTCTAATGCATGTAGGAAAGGATCATGTCTAACAATTGATGGTGTGAACTTACAATGGTGAGGTGAAATTCCATCATTTTTCTACAATTGAAATGTTGTAGAGCCTTAGTATTCACCATGCTTGTATTAAGAGCTACAAACTGGATTAATCTTCTCTTTTGGCCAATCTACAGCCCCATTCTTTAGTCTTCTCTCCTGAAAAAGAGGCTGTTCAGAGGAATTAAGAGCAGAGGTTAATGACAGGAAGAGAAAAGATCTTAAAACCTAGTTTGGGACTTGGAAGAGTTTGGTTGGTACCTCCCAGCCATGGTCAGATTAACCTACTGTAGGTTTTATGACCAGAGAAAAAAAAACAGATCAGAAGGTAGCAAATCAAATTCCTAGTGATTTTATTGTTTGAAAAAGGTTCTCCTATATAGGTTTATTTATTTATAGGTGCTAGGAATTGAACTCAGGACCTTGCGCTTGCCAGACGGGTGCTGTGCCCTGGCCCCACCTATATAGGTTTAAATATACAAACCAACCATTTTTCTGATGAGTGAGAGAAAAATATAAGAACTATTTTTTAAAAATCTATTTGAATCCAGAGTTAATGCCAGAACCCAGAACCCAATGATCTAAAATTAACCCAAACTTGTTTCTAGAATCTCCCCCCACCCTTTTTTTTTTTTTTTTGTGGTACAGAGGATCGAACTCACGACCTTACACTTGCCAGGCAGGTGCTTATGCCGCTGAGCTAAATCCCCAGCCTCCAGTTTCCATTATCTTTCTAACCATTGGAAACATGCTTCTCCTTTTCCTTAGACTTGGCCTCGTGGATGTGTAAATGGATCTGTGAAAGGTCCCAGTAAGCTTTGGCACCAGGATTCCTAATTGGGTGGTAACACACTGTGTTGAATTGTTGCCTAATCTTCCTATAATTCTATAACTCTGTTTGCTGATGGTTCAAAAGTACCTCCTTGGTTTTCATCTTAAAACAACCCAGTTTGCAATTTTCAGATGTTACTGAGATGACATCAGTTCCTTTCTGATGAAAGATTTCTAGGAAAATGTTCATCGAACATTAAATCAAAACAAAACTCATCCTGGGACTGTCTCAGAACATTTTGTTGAAATTAAATTCTGTACCTGCTGTGGTCCCCAAGGTGTGTGTGTTAGAAAGGCTCACCGGGTGTATTATCCTGCAGCGGCCCTAGATTTCTAACATTTCCTGTCTCACTGGAAGGTTAAGGAAGGACGAGACCCAGGAAGTGGCTTTGGGAATGGACTCTGTGGCCAGCTTTCCAGGTACCGATTGCAAGGGAGGCTTTCTCAGCTCCTCAGCACTGCTGGGTCTGTAGAACAAGGGGAAAATGACTCAGAATTTGAGTATTGATGCAGGAGCTCAGGGCTAAATCATGCATATGCTCACGGTGGGGAACTGCAAAACCAAGCTCTTATCCTGGTTTGACCACTGACTGCACAAGTCACTTGCCACCTCTGAGTTTTAACCTCCTCTAAAAATAATAAAAGCTAGAATGTGTTGAATACTTCCTGTTCCCAGAACTATTCTTAGCATCTCTGTCCGGTCTTAATCCTGATTTCTCCTGTGAGGTATGACCATCGCCATCTCCATTTTGCCGATCAAGAAATAGAGGTACATGGAAGTTAGATTATTTGCTCAAATTAACAATGTTAGGAATGACATTTTGGATTCTGACTCTGGCAGACAGACTGGCTGCTGGCTCCACCCTTACCTGTGTCAGTGGTAGCTTCTAGAATGAAGGGGCTGGAGGGCCACCAGGGTCCTCTGGGCCCTGCCTGGGTGGGGGAGGGGGCCCTGTTTCTGGGCTGGGAATCCACAGCCTTCAGCATGACCTCCTTCCTTCCATCTAAGCAAACCTGCTGGGGTTATGTCCTACACTGCAGGGCTTGGTTTCGTCCCTACGTCCCTACATCCCACAAAAGTGCTTGCCAGGGCTGCCTTTTGCTAAGCGTGTGAGTTAAGTAAAATCTGAGCTAGCAGGACCTTGGGGAAATGAAGCCACTGGATTGTTGACCACAGAGGAAAACGGCAGCAAGAAGCTGCTAACTGTAAGGAGACAGGAACCCCTGTACATCAGAGGGTGCAGCTGAGGCTGGTGCTGGATCTTAGGGCCAGAGTCTGCCCGGGGACCCCGTAAAAACAATAGCAGCAGCAGGAGCAAGAACAACAGCAAACCAAGTTCAGGCTCAGAAGGTGGCATGGGTGTCGAGGAGGAGGGCCACTTGGTGACAGAGGCAGTGGAAGCTGTCAAGAGGTGAGGGCACAGGAATGAGAAGAGGAAGGAAGCCGTAGTCAGACAGCACCAGAAGGACGTGGAACAAAGGGGTCGAGAGGATGAGAGTCCAATCACCCTCGGTGTCCCCGGAGCGAGCAAAAGCGCTGGAGTAAGCCCTGAAATGGAATGAGAGGGAAACGGAGCAAGCGGCTAACAGCTACCGAGAAGAGGAGGAAGTGGGAGATGCGCGGCTTCCTGTAGCAAGAACGCTGATTGAAGACAAAGCTGGGTGGGGACTAGTCCCTGGGCTGCAGGCGCCTGCTACACACACATACACACAGCGCTGCCGCCGCCGCCGCCCGCGCCGTGGGCGACTCCTACTACTGCCGGACCGGGCTGGGCTGGAGCTCGCCGCGAGCAGGAGGCAGCTCTGCGAGGGGAAGCGACCGTCTTCCAAGCGAGCCCCGGAGCCGAGGTAAAGGACACGTTTTCCGTGCTGCTCCTTTCTAGTTGAGGGGAGGGAAAGAAGATTGACCAGTGCCTGTGAGCTTGCTTTAATTCCAAACCAGATTTCTAAGGAAGGTGGGTGCGTTGCTTCAGGATTTGGGGGAAATGATCAGGACGGGCGGTTTTAGAAGGGCTTTGGAGGGTGGTGGGTAAGTGTGTGACACATTTTTTTCTAAAGCAAAAATCCTCCTCCGTGCCTAGCTTTGGTGACTTCACTGGGAAAACAGGCTGAATGTGAGACTCGGTTTGCCCAGCTCGGTGGCAAGAAGAAAAGCAGGGCTGAGTTAAAATCAACTGAGGCTGAGAAGCTGGGGTCCAGCCACCCGAGCTGCAGTCCCCTGGCCGAGGGGTTCAAGTTGTGGGAAACGTTAGGCGCATTCTCTGTTTCTTGCTTACTGTACCCCGCTGGCTTGTGCTTTGCAATATAATGGCTGTGATTTGGCTTTTGGGGGGTGGGGGTTTAAATCCTTTTGTCCCGAGATTTTATTTATTTATTTAGTCAATAAAGAATCAACTTGTGAACATAAGGGACAGTATTTACCTTTGAAAAACAAAAACAAAAACGGTGTCTTCCTCCCTGGGCTCTGTGTGTCTGTCTTCAGGAAAACCTCGGAAACAGCTCCCATCTGCCAGTGGGTCTCAGCCTAAAGTTGCAGCCTGGCTCGCAGGAGCGCGGCAGGCTGGGGCGAGTGGATGCATGGATGTGATATTTACGTGGATTCAATGCATCTCTAGGTCAAGGTGGAAATTAACCTCGTCAGGGACAAAGTGTGAACGTGAGCAGGGCTGTTTCCTTACGTGTATATGCTGTAGAAACCGCGGGGTAGTACCATGCAAGCCTAATTATTGTTCTTTAATTTCCTGAGCAATGGGTACTCTGAATAAGAGTCCCGACTTGTTCGTATTTATGAATGATTGATAAAAGTGTGATAAACAAGGTTAGAGCTGAGACTGAGGTTCCTTTGGCAGGATATATAGGGAAAATAGTTTAATAGCCTCGTGTAGCATGCTTTTTTTTTTTTTAAATCAAGCTTTGTATCTTCCAAAAGTATGGTTAAGCAATCATGATTATTGATGAAAGGATTTTTCTTAGGTTTTTGTAATGAAAGGAGATAATTTTTCAAAGGAAAGAAAGAAAACTACTTATCATGGAGTAAAGACAACAAAATGGCATATGCTGATGTTCATAAATTTTTAAAATACAAGTTTTAAAAGAGCAAATAATACTAATTGAGAATGTGTATACCTTTCTGATGGTCCCTGGGGGTAACGGGGCTGGAGATGTTGGTTGTTGTTTTCATTCTGTTGTTTTTTGCCATCTTTATGATACTAATTTAGCTCCCTAGAATTCGTTGGGTAGCGTTTTCAGAGACAGGAAGCTTATATTGATAGTAAAGAAAAATGTCTTTTTTCTGAGGCTTTTCATTAAAGTAAACCTGCACCACTCCTAAGAGACAAAATATTACTGATATTGAAACCACAGAGCCCATCTGAAGGATTTGCTGAATTTATTCAAAGCTATGGGTGAAAAAGGCATGTCTCAGATTCCCCACTTCCATTTCCTTTTGCATCCTCTAGCAAAATATGTAACAATAATCTTCCCAGATAGCAGATTCAGGCTGGGTCACAGAGACCCATCATCAAACTGCATGGCATGAAATGAAGTAGAGCGTTGGAAATCTGGGCTGGACTTTGGTACTGATCCATGTACAGGCTGTAATCACTAGATAGTGCCAACACCCCTCTTTGTTTGGGGAGGCATAGAAAATGTGCATTCTCCTGTGTGTGTTTCACACAAGAGTAAGAAAATAAAACCTTGACCAATAGGTGCAGTAAAGTCAAGAGGGCCCTGGGCTATCTTTCTGAAAACAAGTAAGAGGTGCCTATTTTCTGTATAGCACAAAACGTTTCTTTAATTATCCAATTCTAGCTTGAAACAGAACATTAGTAACAGCACACCAGTTACTGTGATGGTAGAATGTTTAGGAAAAAAAGATGAATACGCTCCTATGTTGCAAAAGGAGACTATTTTCACTTATTCTGGCCATATGGAACATTAAAAGACAGAACGCTTTTGCTCAGAGTATTCAGTGGCTTTTGAGGGAGTAGACTGCAATTTTAATTGTGTCTTTCCTTCTACCATATGGCCAGCGGCTGAATGGGAACGTGATTCCATTATTCATGGCCAGCCCTGGGCCTCATATGGTGGGCATGTAGTGGGTGTGCTTGCCTGGCTGACTTTTTTTTAGTAGACTTCAGAAGGCAGACCCAACTTTAAAGTCGAAAAGCTCTGTAGTCAAAGCAGAAAGCCTGCTCACAAAAGACTTCTGTGGGGAGAAGAAAAGAACACCAGGGAATGAAAAGAACATAAGCTTCTGAGTCAGGCAGAACCAACTTTGACTCCTACCTCTGCTTCTTACTGCTTGACCTGGTGGATTAATTAATTTATGAACCTTGGTGTGTTTATTGTAAAGAAGGATCTTGTAGTACCTGGTTTTTGTCTGGCTTGGTCTTTGCTTTTGTGTGTGGATATGTGAGTGCTTGGTACGTAGAGGAGACTCAAGGGCCATTTTTTTCCTTTCTTGGTACCATAAGGCAAAGTTAGCAAATCCTTGATCTTTGCCTCTAAGGGTAGAAGGACTTTATTGTGCAAAATATTCATCACATAACATTTCCTATTGTAACCATTTTTAAGTATACAGTTCTGTGTTATTATAATCACATGGTCTTGTTAGTCATCCCATCCATCCACAGAACTCTCAATCTTACAAAATGGGAACTCTGGACCTATGGCATGATAGCTCTGCATTCTTCTCATCTCGCAGGCCCTGCCTGGTAAACACCATTCCACTTTGTGTCTATGAGTTTGACTTAGTATCTTGTCTAAGTGGAATCAGACCCTGATTGCCCGTTTGTGACTGGCTGAATTCACTTTGTGTATCATTTTCGAAGTTTATCCACATTGTAGTACAGGTCAGATTTCCCTTCTTTTTTGGAGGCTGAGTAATATTCCATTGTCTGCATCTATCACACATTACTGATGCCTTCACCCTTTGATAGACACTTGGATCACTATTAAAAATAATGCCGCTATGAGTACAGATGTACGTGGATCTGTTCTATTTCATGTTTTAACTTCTTTGGATGTCCAGAAGTGCCAGAATATAGTAATTCTATGTTTAATTGTTGAGGGACTCCCATGGTATTTTCCACAACAGCTGGGCCAGTGGTGCACAAAGACTGCAGTTTCTCCACATCTCACCAACACTTGTGCTTGTTCATTTCAGATAATTTCCATCCTACTAGGTAAAAAGTGATATTTCATTGCACTTTGATTTCCATTTTCCTACTGATTAGTGATGTTGAGTGAGTTTTCATGTGCCTATTGGTCCTTATCATATCCTCTTTGGAGAAATGTCTTTTCAAGTCCTTCACTGCTTTCTAATTGAATTGTTCTCAAGGAGACATAATATTATGTCATTAGATTATCATTATCATACTCCTATTTAATCTGTATATGCCTGATCCCTGCCCAAATTTGTAACCTTTTTTTTTTTTTTGGTACTGGAGATCAAACTCATGACCTCGCACTTACCAGGCAGGTCATGGACCAGGCCACCACTAAGGTGTCACTAGATGGCTGTTACTTCTGTGGTTTTCAGATCCATCCTCACTCATTAGTGAAGCTACACAGCATAGGAAAAAAAATGCCTAATAACAGAGTGAGAAAAAAAATAAGGAAAAGTTAAAGAACTAAATTGTTCTTGCCTTTAAAATGATGAGCATTACCCGTGTAGAAGGACTACTGTAACTAAATAAAGAAATGAGTTTCTGGGATAAGTTTCTGTTAACAAAATATGACTCTAATCCAGATTTCACTTTTAAAAATAAAGAACCTTTCTGTTTTGTTTTCTACTACAGATTTCACTCCTAATCCCAAACTCAGTGGCTAGGAAGAGAGTTGGGCATAAAGACTAAGGAAGACTCTGGAATAGCAGCAATATCTGAGCTTGGTGGTAGAGAGGCAGACACTGACTTTACAGGATTTGAAGAGAGCTAGAGTGGCTATGTTAACTTTCTGTAATGCCTTCTCTGCTTGGGTGTTGGGGTAATGGTAGTTTGCAGGTAATTATCCTCAATTTTATTTAATTCACAAACCTATAATTCTACAATCGCTATGACAACCCTGGGAGCTTGCCTTACTGAGCCTAAGTGAGTGAAGAGAGTTACAGAGTGTTATGGTTTGTGTCTAGATGTCCCCCAAAACCTCATGCAGTCATGGAGGGGTGCTTTTCAGAGGTGGCTGAATCTAAAATGTATTATAATGCTGGGATTAAGGTTGTGTGATCAGTTCAATGATTGGTTTGATACCACCCCAATCCCAGCAGCCTAGAGGAGTATAAAAGAGGCAGAAAGATGCTGTTAAGGTCACTGGTTGCTTTTGTGGTCTTCCACTGCCATGAGTGGTTGCCCCTCTGCCATGTGCCACCCTGCTTGAAGCCAGCAGATTATGGACTGAAACCCCTACAAACTATGAGCCAAATAAACCCTTCCTCCCTTAACTCTGTGCATCAGATATTTTGTCTCAACAATGAGAAAATAACTAAGACAGAGTCACAGTCACACTTTGCCTCCAAAGTAACAGATATGTTGACTAATCTGATATACACATGTATGGAAATGTTCCACTATACTCCACAAATGCATTCAATCATTATTTGCCAATTAAAAATAAAATAAAAGAAGGATGAAGCTGAGAATGATCTGGGGTGACTTAGCCTCTATCAAGCCCCTCACCCCACCACCACTGTGGATAATGATGTAGAATTGAAATTTAGAGTCATCCAATTGATTACTACCTCATCTCTCAACTCTTGCTCTGTTTCTCTTCCTTCCATACTGGGGCAAATGGATAAAGAAAGTCATTTTACCTTATCCTTCTTAAAATTGTTTGTAAAACTAAATTATTTTGTTGGGGAAAAAAAGAGGGTAAATTTAAATTTAACACCCTATTGAATACAGAGTTTGTGTGTCCAAATTTATTCCAGTGGAAAGATACCAGTGTGGAATAAAGGTTTAAGTTTTCTGGTAAAAGTGTCAGAAATCTATGTGGTTCCTGAAAACCCTTTGTTAAGTAGAACAAACCGTGTTCCTCAGCTATCAAATTTTCATGTTAGCATGTTTCCTAGAAGTGGTATTACTGTGTGCTAACATTTGAGGTAAGACAAGACCAGCCTTGTTATCTCTTTTTTTTTTAATTAACTAAGTTTGTTGGCACTAAGTTTTAGATATACATAATGATCACATTCATCCTAGGTACCCTGGACAGGACGTGCTTTGATTCTTCTCTTACCCCATTTCCCTCCCTCGCCTTCAGCGCCCAGCCCTAACCCTAACTCTTCAACCTCTCCCCCTCCCTTTTTACAAATCTTTGTTTCCATTTTATCCTTCTTTTCTCATTTTTTCATTTTCCTCCCTCCCTCCAGTTCCCTTTCCCATTTGAACATTTTCTTCCTATGTCACCATCTCTGTTTTGCAGTTTGGTCCTTATTTACTCTTTCAGTGTCTCACATCAGAGAGATCACGCGATATTTACACATGCACATCCTGTTTATTTCACTCATGAGTATGGTCTCATAGCGCATCTCATAGTGCACCTAGAAATGGCTCAAGTTTATCCTTCTTTGTGGCTGAGTAGTACTCCATTGTGTACCAAAAAATCACATTCTTTACGTAGTCGTCAGTTGATGGGCATTGAGGCTGTTTCCAAAACTTAGCAATTACAGGTTGTGCTGGCATCATCAGAAATTTATTTCTCACAGAAGCCAAAGATCAAGGTGCCAGTGGATTAGACGTTTGATGATGGCTGTTCCTCGTGTGTCTTTAAGCTAGAAGGGCTAGCTAACTCTCCAGGGTCTCTTTTACAAAGGGCACCAATCCTATTTATGACCCAGTCACAATCCCCAGAGGCCCCACCTTCAACTATAACCCCACTGGGGATCAGATTCCAACATATGACTTCTGGGGGACACAAATACCTAGACCATCACATTTCACATTTTCTTTTTCTTCCCTTCTAGGTCAAATTAACATAGGCTTTTCTTCAAGAACAAATCCTCTGCTGTCCTCTCCATCTCTTCCTCACTTAGTTTCTAAGCGATTATGTTGACAATACCTTTATCTCTCTGGGACATATGTGGTTTTTTTCTCTTCATTGGTTCTTTCCTCTTTGTCTGAAATATGCTTAATTTTTCCGTGCACCATGAATTAATTAAAAATGAAGGAAACAGACCTTCTGCCAGTAATGCTTTTCCTTGACTTTTTAAAATCCTAGTAATTCTTCTGTTTTCTTCCTACCTCTTTAAAGGGTCCCAACCTCTCCATCTCCTCCAGTGCCTGCTCCTTCAATGGTACTCTGCAAACCTGGTCATTTGGCTAACTCATTTCGTCCTCCCCCAAGACATATGCTTTCCTGTGATTTCAGTCATGGCTGTGTGTGCCAGGCCCAGCTGACTCTCCTCCTGACCTGGCACTGCTGTCTGAGCCTGCGCAGCAAGGTGACCCCACCATCCTCCCACTGTCCAGCCGGCCAAAGTATAAAGTCACACAGCCAGGATGGTGCCCACCAGTCCCTTCTGACTCCTCAACCCCAGCTCCTCACATGATTACACAATGTCGAATGTCACCCTCCTCTCGCCGTGCCTCAGTTTTACCATTTTCCTCCCCAAGCACTCCGGGTTGCAGTAAGTTGCATAGCGCTTTGCCCCGTCATTGGAGATGCATTCCAACACTGCCTGCTCTTCTGCTGACAGCCAGTGCCTTAGCCCAGGCCTCCTGTTGTTTGAAACCTCCAGCAGGTCCTGTTGTAAGGCTCAATTCTAGCAGCCCCTTCTTCTATGAAGCCTTTCTGTGTTTTTCCTTCTTTCCCTGAGTAGAAACAATCTTTGCCTTCTCTGTGTCCCCTGATCTTTCACCACCACATTTGGTCCATCAGAGTCTATAGGCACAAAACAGCCTTTGGCGCTCCCCACCTCTTTTTAACATGTGGCAAATGCTTTGAGGACAGTAGCCACCTCTGGTTGTATCTCTGTCATCGTCAACTTCATAGGACACAGTGCAGTTTGTGTATCATTCATTCATTTAATCAGCTTCTTGTATGACTCCTCCGTCCCTTGGAGAACTGGGAATTCACTCGGAGCTCTGTCTCTCCAGCTTTTTCTTTTCTATTCTCTTTGTTTTCTGTTTTGAGATAGGATCTCATTAAGTTGCCAGGTTGTTAAAGCTAGGCTCCAAGTTGTTATCTTTCTGCCTCAGTTTCCCCAAGTGCCAAGGTGGTAGTCAGTCACCACCATCCTTAGCTTACTGACTCTTTTTTTTTTAATGCAAAGTAGACACCATCCTTAGCTTACTGACTCTTTTTTTTTTAATGCAAAGAAGACCTAGCTCTCCATGAGTCCACAAACTTCTGGGGGAAACAGACAAATACAGAAATAATCACAATTCAGTTTGTCTCTCTCTGTCTGCAAGGCTTAAGAAAATGTCTACAATGTGTCACATGCCCATCAAGATGCCAGGGAGACAGCAGAAAACAGAAGCCAACTCTTTGTTTTCTTGGAACTTACATTCTGGTTTTGACAGGGACTCTAGCTACACGAGAGAAATCATGAAGGGTACTTTAAAAAGTATCTATGCCCCAGCCTCACCCTGGACTTACTCATTCACAATCAGCCAGAATTGGAACCCTTTAACAGAAAAAATTACAATATAAAAACATAAGGGCCAGTGATATAACTCAACGGTACAGTGCCTGCCTGTATAGCATAAGCGCGAGGTTGTGAGTTCTATTCCTGGGACAAAAAAAGAAAAAACAAAAAAGAACCTGTTAGATAGTGCCACATGCCCTGGTGGGTTAGAATAGAAACAGGTTGAATATAGAGACTGTGCATAAGATGGCATAGGGGGTAAATGGGGCTTCAGCTTTGTGAGTAACCCCTAAAGGTTTCTCTGAAGAGGAGATATTTGACTCGCTAACTCTTAGCTGATGGTGAGGAGTCAGCCACAAGTGCAGCATGATCTGGGCTGGCCGTTGCCTCCACACAGAAGGAACACATGCACTGCTGAGGTAAGGATGAGGCAGAGTCCAGAGGAAATGTGACCTTCTGCACATACATGGAAGGATAAAAAAAAACAGTGATCAGTTAAATAACAAAAACTATCACAGTACAACACATGGTCTTGGGCCTCCCTCATCATATCCCCTTCATTTCAGACACACTTATCCCATCTTTACTACTACTATCTGAAGCCGTTCTGTAGGAGCTCTTTCGTGAGTGTCTTTATGAGGTACAATCAACAGTATAGTGAAAGCTGCTGGGTATCAGCCAGTGAAAGGCAGGCTCATAAGGCATTGTGGTACATCCTTATCCACCTAATTCACCAGATCTGTGACTTCCAGCTCCTCCTCAAAGTCAACATGACCATGAGAGGCAAACATTTTGAATCAGTTCAGGATGCTGAAGTAGCCAGACAGTGCAGCTAAAGTCACTCATGAAAGAGGACTTTCAGAATTGCTTCAGAAAGTGGAAAGAACAATGAGAAAAGTGTGTTCAAAGTGAGAAGGGAGTTTGGAGGGAGATTAATGGCAATGTGTCTTTTATTGTAAACATTTTTAAAAAATTAAATATTTATTTCATAACACCTTATGACATGTACAATAATTTAGAAAATGTTTTCCTCTATAGAAAGTGGATTTTCAATTAAACTGGGTAGCTATTTCTTCTGAGTACTTGGTATGGGTTAGATTTTATATATATAAAATTTACTTACACAGTTTGGAAGACTACTCCATATATATAAAAATATATTTCCTACACTACAGCCAGCTCTATGGGTCTTGTTGTCTGAATTAAATACCATTCTTGTTGTTTAAAATAACCTTAGGAAACAAGAAAAAACCCGGAAAACAATAACTTGAGATAATGGGCATTATGTCATAGATGAATAGAGAAAAGAAAACAATTCTGTTGTGGGAACCAGGGAAAACCTCACAGAGGCCTCATTCAAGCCAGGTGAAGGCTTCACTCACATTTGAAGATCTGCAGGTTTCGACAATTAAGTCGGAACCAGCGCTTTGAGCATTCAGTTTGTGTTGAATCCTCCATATACATTACTGTTTCTGACCTGTTTTTAAAACAGTCATGTAAGGCGAGGATAATATTTTTCTACCAGGTTACTTTTGGC
The DNA here is from genome assembly GCA_004027455.1 of Hydrochoerus hydrochaeris. Lineage (NCBI taxonomy): Eukaryota > Metazoa > Chordata > Mammalia > Rodentia > Hydrochaeridae > Hydrochoerus > Hydrochoerus hydrochaeris. Next base: position 33,059 of record PVLA01009399.1, on the reverse strand, counting down.
TCTGTGTAAGAAGAAAAATAAAGTGCCCTATCGACGTGTTAAACAATAGGAAATTTATCTCCAGACCTTGAGGGAGGGCAGCTTCAGAGGTAATTAGTTGGACAGTGTTCTTAGCAACCTGAATTCTTTCCTTCCTCCCATTTTAGCCCTCTCAGCAGATTTACTGTGTTAGGCTGGCTGCCTGGGCTGCATGGAGATGACTACTGTTTCAGAAAAGGCAGATAGATTTCCCTACTACGGCCACAGAAGAGGGGCTACGTTCTTCTCATACAACTCTTTTGAAGGGACAGAACAGCTCCCTCCAGCAGAATTCCCTTCCCCACCCCCATGCCTTACTATCAGTGAGCAGGCAAATGAATGCACTGTACTTGGTCATTTAAATTTCCTCCCGCGGCAGTGAAGCAACCAGCTTCTTGGGACAACCTGGTCCTGAGACCTCAGGAGCAAGGTCTGATTTTATTAACAAGAAAGGAGGTTAGATGGCATTGAATAGGAAGCCAACAGAGTTTGCCCCTACTATTATCCCTACTTTATAAATAAAGATACTAGGTCTGAAAAAGGCAAAATACCTTAGCAAGATCACACAGGTTTGAACTGAATAGTGCCCATATAGCATTTCTCTTGAAGAGAATCTCTCTCTCTCTCCCTCCCTCTCTCTCAGTTTGTTGGTGATGATGATCAAGGTAGGATGGAGAAAGAATTCAGGAGGAAAACACAGAAGGCTGAAGTGAGAAAAAGAATAAACTTCTAAACAGAATGTTCTAGAAGGAAATACATCAACTCTCTAAAAAAGCAGTAGGGGCAGCATTTAATTTAGACAATCAGCCCTGCATTTCTGTATTGTAAAAGAATATATATAATTAAAGTTGAATCTTCCTGACTGGTCATTTAAATCACTTTGATCTAAATAGAATCCACCTTGGGGTGAGTAATGAGCTCTTAGAGACCAAAGAGCCTGTGACTAAAGTCTGTCCAGCTTCCCTAAAAACCTTGTTTTCTCTAGAGAGGCATCTGTCTTGTTGATTACAGCACCTGTAAGAGAGGGATGAATAATCTCTGGGATTTCTGATTATGCCTTATTTAGATAATAGGTTTCCACTTTCCAGCTCCAGAGACTACATATGCAAGGGCCATTAGAGTTGCACTCGCTTCATGTTGCCTGCAGTACATGAGGCAGCGCTAGTAAAAAAGGGAGATTTCAGTGGGATTGCTGCCATGTCAGTGTTTTGACTGCTCATCTGGAAGGTGTATTTCTGCATTTTCACCATTGCAGACTGAGCATTAATGGTAGGAGTACTTTTCTGTAATAAATGGCTGTGTGCCTCCTACTCTTACATTTGCATTTTTAAACAGGAAAGTAAAGTTAATTTCTAGGCTTTGCCAACAGAGCTGTTTAAGAAGGGTATTTATCTGATCTCTGTAGAACCAGGAAGAAAAAAAAATGTGAAAAAAAATTTAATCAAGAAAAGAAAAATTTTTTTTCATTGTTATTTTTAGATTTTTTTTTTGAGAAACGAATTGATCCTTTGCCATTTTTTAAAACCTCTTGAATGCTGATTGTTTTTGGGAATATGCCACATATGGGCATTAAACCATTTCACTAAGAGTTTTATCATTTTGTCCTTTGGTTTTTTGTTTTGTTTTTTTGGTACAGGGGATTGAACTCACAACCTCATGCTTACCAGGCAAGCGTTTGGGCCACGGAGCTAAATCCCTAGCCCCTATCATTTTGTCCTTAAAAAAAAGTTGATATTAAACAGCTCTAAGGCATTTTAAATTAAAATACGACAAATTTAAGAAAAGGTAAAATTCCTATGCAAAAAAAAAATAGAAAAACTAATCTTTCTTTTATTTTGTCTTAAAATAATCCTAAAATATAGTAGTGTAGGAAAATAATATTTTAAGGTACAATAAACAGGAGACCAAAGTAGTTAAAGATTGGTTTGGCATCAGAATCTTTTGGACAAATGGCTTTAAGTTTATGTGCCTGTTTCCTCATCTATAATGTGGGAACAAATAATCATGATACCTACTTCACAAAACTGGAGAAAATTACAGATGTAAAATGTTTACTTAGAGTGCTGCTTGAATTATAGTCATTATCCAAGAAGTGTAGCTATTGTTCATATAATTGTTATTGTTACCACAAATCTGCAGTCAATTATCTTTCATTTTATCCAAAGAGTTCTTACCAATTTCTAGCAGAGGTGATTGTTATAGCCAGGAGTTAATCACAGGTTCTTGGATCTTAGAGTTGGAAGTCCAACAAGGAGAACTATTCCCTGGGACAGTTGGATGTTGATATTCTGACTCAGTGAAGTTAGTCTCAGATTTGCACCATTCGTTCAGAAATCCATAGACTTGGCCATAACTATTTCCAGTTTTCCTTCCCCAGCTCATAATAAGCTTGCATTTCCCTGTCTGCTTCTGTTAGGTGTGGTCCTGTGCCTTGCACTGGCCAGTGACACGTGAGCAGCAGAGCAGGGTGTCACCTCCAGGAAGATGTTGAAAGAACCCGGTAGCAGCCACATCCTTGGCACTGGGCAGTGGTACGGGGACAAAGGTGATGGCTGCCCTCGCAAGCCAGGGTCTTAAATAAAGACCACACCAAAGAGGTTTCTCCTTTGCCCCGTGGACGTGGTAGGAGAGCGGGACTCAAGCTCTGCCATCTTAAACTGGGTTATTCGTTACTGCAGAAGACTCTAGCTTATCTTGACTACTCTGGTTTTCTCTTCAAACTCCATAGTGGGGGGAAAAATGTGTTATCAGTAACAGGATATAAAACATGTAGCTCTGTCGATGATGAGAGTGATTTTATTTTATCTTACTTTATATTTTAATCTTGATTTTCAGTAGTGCGTGCGTGCAGTACATCATGACTGCATGCCTTGTGTGGCATTGGTCCTGGCGTGCCACACTTCAATTCTTTCTTTACCCCTCGCCTTGCCTCCCCCTTCATCTCTTGCTTCCTTCCCATCTTCAAAAGACCTATCTCACTGTTTCCTCTTATCTGTCTTTTATTTTGCTCTTTAATTTACTTATACTTTGGCTTTTTAACGTAAGAGAAGCCATGCTCTATTTAAGCTTGTGTGTCTGATTTGATTTTAAATGACTGTGTGTGTGCACAATGTTGTATTATACATTCGTGTCAAGAAATTTAACTTCACTAGGTTTATGTAAATAATTCCCATTTAAGTTTCTTTTAAAATTAGGTTCATTTCCATTTCCCACGGAGGAAACCAACATGCTAGTATTATCAGCCTATTTTTTTTTGTAGGCATCAAGGAGGTCGAACCTGAGTCCCACAGGTGTGACCATCCATACTGACTGGGGGCAGTTCAGGGCTCTGTCCAGAATGTGCCATAAGGGGGAAGGGGCTCTCCAGAGACAGAATGATGCCCCGAGCCACCTCCGGGGTGAGCGAGGACCTCCGTCCTCCCTCCGCTCACCTGTGATGTTGCAGTTATAAACAGTGCTGCATACAAAGCCCCAGAGAAGATGTGTTGAATAAATATATGGAAGTAGCTCACATTTCTTCCAACTGTCTGGACTTTTTCATGTCAGGGTTTGAAAATGAATGACTCCACTTGTTTTCAAACATCTTGGTATTTAAGATTTATATTGATTCTCTTTCGTTTTTGTTTTCATGTTGTCATACTGGGGATTGAACCCAGAGAAGGCAATGTCCTGAGCCCTTTTTTTAAATTTTGTTTTTAGGCAGGGCCTTGCTATGTTGTCCATGCTGGTCTCAAAATTACAACCCTTCTGCTTTGGCCACCTGAGTTTCTGGGATTACAGGAATGTGCCTGGCAAACATAACCTTGTACTCCTATTTAGGCTATTTTATTTCATGTTTTTTACTTCAGATTTTATTTCACCTGATTAGTTCATCTGAACCTCTAAAACCACATTATGAAATACCTTGATTATTTAAATTGGGAACAGATTAATTCTCTTCAGTGTACAAACTCAATTAATTTCATTACAAACCAGAGGTTTAGATTGATTAATCTTGGAGTGTTTAAGGAAGCAAGTGGCTTTTTTTGTTTGTTTGTTTGTTTGTTTGTTTTCTTTCTGGCTTTCCTTTTTTTTCCATCCTTAAGGTGAAGACATACTAGATTTGATTTGATAGATTTCTGTCCATCACACCAGCTATACTAACAGGAACAAGAAATGTGCAAAGAAACTTTAGGTGCATTTTATAAACCAGCCAGAAACCTGTGCATCTGAGGCTTCTGGGGGAACAATCTGTGAGTCATTTTAAAAAACAAACACACTCATAATCACAGTGCATGTTGTTACCATGGTAATTAGGCCTGTTGAGTTGGCTTGCTTCTGTTTCCGGAAAGGGAAGAGGGGAGAGAAACGGACAATTCAGAGCTTCTACGGCCAGCCCCGATTTGCCTGTTGCAGCGCAGAGTATATGGCTTTCCTGGGAACACGCTGACCGGCATCCTCAGAGGGGAGGCCAGGAGCACCAGTGTCTTGCCTCGCTTGTGGAGTAGGAACTAGCCGAGGTATTGTTGGCCATTGCATTTCACAGGGGCAAGAAGGACCAGTGGGCATTCTCTTGGGAAGAAGGGGAGAAAATAATTTCTTTACCCTGGTGCATAATTACTTGCAAGTCTCTGAGGTCAGCCTGCCAAGCAGGAACAAGGCTCTAATGATTCTTTAACAGGTGCCAAATGCCATCAGCATGACTGCAGATTTAAGTGATCCTCAGTGTATTAACCTTACAGGGTTAGGGGGCGGTTGGAGTTAGATCATTGTTTCTGATCTGATTCACAAGTAGATCCAGTGTCTATGTTTTGTGGACTGGGTATAACTCTTACCTTGGGCAACTGTCTTACAACACAGGCTCGTGGGTCACCAAGGAGACAAGGAGAGTTATGGGATGTCTGCTGAATCTGTCATCGTGCCAGGGAGAATAAAATCAGAGCAGACCATTGGGTGGTGGCCTCCCAGTGCTATTGGGCCAGGGAACTAATCAGAGGAATTAACCAAATGGCTCCATGTGAGGAGCAAATGCCATTAATTTAAATATGAGGGAGCATAGAGAATTGTTTTTAAAACTTTCTAAATTCACTTGAAGTCTGGCTACCTTCTTCAATGTATAATGATAATATATTGACTGAAATTTTTTGCTTAGAGCATATTTCAAGAGGATTTTTAAAAACAGGCTTTATTTAGCATGGAGACAACTTTTTCATATTAAAAATATTTTTTTTTCAAAAGGCTTGAAATAAAGTAAGGCGTGATTAAAGGGTCTTATAATTATTTTCTTTTGGATTTTTTGAGACAAGTTCTCACTATGTCTTTCAGGCTGGTCTTGAACTCACTATGTGGCCCAGTCTGCCCTCAGTTTCATGGAGATTCTCCTGCTTCAGCTTCCTGAGGGCCAAGATTACAGGCGTGTGCCACCACACCCAGCTTGGTTTTGTAAATTTTAGTTTGTGTGTGTGTGATATGTCTTGCTGTATGACATAACGACTTCCATAAATTTTTATTTTCATTCTCCTATGTGGAAAGTAGGCATCTATTGTCCAAACTTCATTTTGTGTTTAATTTTCTCATATTAGTAAAACAAAACAAACAATTTTTTCTTATCATGGAAGTCACTTATTGCAAATTTGGAAAATGCTGAAAATTGGAAAGAACATATAGGAATGGTCTCATTTAGTTAGTTAGTTATTGGTTGAACCGAGTATACCAGAGGCCCGGTTTTACAGTGGCTAACAGAAGTTAGAAGTTATTTCTCTGTAACAAAACTACCCACAGGTGAGGTGCCCGTGATGGACATTTCTGCTCTACATGACCATGCAGGACTCAGGCTTTTCTATTCCTGGTTTTTTTGCTTTATGGTCTAAGGTGGTTTGCCATGAAGACCCCACTATCACCAGCGGGAAGGAAGACAGTGGAAGGGGCGGGCCTTACCGGAAGTTTCCTGTATCTCTTTAGCCTCTGTCCCGTTGCTAACTGCTCGCATAGCCACACACCTAGCGGCCAGGGAGGCTGAAAAACATAAGTAGCTACTTTTGGCATATACGTGCATAGCTTCAACTTCTATTAAAGACATGAAAGTAAAGGAGATCAGATTTGGGGACATAGAAATAATTTTTGTCAATTCAATTGCCCTGTAAAAGAGGAAACATTTTGTTTACATTTTTATGTATTTCCTTCCCTTTTTTCCCTGAAAAATATATATTAGAAAGATATTGTGTATAATGCATACTACAAAACACTGTTTGCACAAAATACATATATATATATATATGTCTATATAATGTATGTTATATTAGCATGTATAATGATACATTAGAAAATACATATTGAAGTAGGAAATATACAGTATTATATAATAAAATAGAGTATATTAAAATAGAAAATATACAGTAAAAAAATATCATGCTCTCTTTATCTCTGGGGATACATTGCATGACCCTTAGTAGATGCCTGAAAACTGCAGATGGTCCCAAACCCTGAATATATTATGTCTTTTCCTATATATTCATACCATTCATTCATACCCATAGTGAAGTTTAGTTTATAAGCTAAGCACAGTAAAAGATAACAATAATACAGTAGGACAACTATAGCAATATACTGTCATAAAAATTAAGTGAATGTAGCTTTCCCTCAAAATCTCTCATAATACTGCCTTTGCCCTTCTTGCGATGCCAGATGATTCAGGGAGTGACACGGCATTAGGCCACCATGAAGGGGAGCTTCAACACAAACTCTGTGAGATCTTGCAGTAGTGGATCTGATAACTGAGATGTCTACCAAGTGAGGCAGGTAGCATCTATACATTCTGCACGAGGACATGATTCGTGTCCTGGACTGGACAGGGGAGAATGTGTGACATTTCATCACATGACTTAGAGTGGGGTGCAATTTAAAACACAGGGATTATTTATTCCTGGCATTTCCACTTTCATATTTTCAGATCCTCTTTGACTGCAAGGAACTGACCCCAAGCAAAGTACAGCCTCTGGATGGAGGGACTACTGTATACATAAGTTTATACACAGTACTTGAGAATCAACCGAAGTCACACTAGTTATAACATATTATACTTGCCTATTTTTCACTTAATGGTATCACATGTGGTTTTTGTGTTTTCCTCGTCATTTCAGGTTTTTTGTGTCTGTTGTTGGTTCCACCATGTGGGGTTTCTATTTAATTCAGAAGGCTGTATTTTGATAATTTGGCTCCTTGCAACCCTGTGGCAATCATTCTTTGTCTACTTTTTGTTGTCATTGTTGTTGTCATGGTTGTTGCCCTTGTCAAGGAGTGGTGGCACTGCAGTAATGGTTGGGAATATGCCTTAGTCTCTTCATAAGAAGAGCCAAACTTTTATGTGCAGAGAGACTGGGCCACTTGAGGCTGTTGGGCACAATGGACATGAGTGCTGGCGTCTGTCACCCTTGCTGTGTCACCCTTGCTCTGGGCTCCTTTTGTAAGTCCCACTTAGCCCTTGTTATCCCCAGGGTTCATTCTCTGAAAATAGATTGTTTTTTGCCCTTGGCTTATTTTCTTTCCCTTTGCTGTCATTAATTATGAGATAATGGTTTTGTAAATAACTTAGGTCCCTATAGAGTAGTCTGGAAATATAGTTCTTTGGGTCTGGTTTGCAACATACCTGCCAGCCTGGAGCGGTGTGAGATTTCCAGAGACACCGATGTTCAGTGGGTTCCAGGACCCAGTGGGAATTTGGTTTCTACCCACAATCAGATGACTGTTGATCCTGTTTCCGAACAAAATAAGAATGATGAAGTAGCCCCTGAGACTTGGAAGTGGTCAATTTTAAAGAGGAAGGAAGCTCCTCTTTCTCAGATACAAGGCACTTTGGGTAGGAGGCAGGATTCAGCCAGCTGCTCAACATTCACAGTAGGCATTCACGGTTAGGTATGAATGCCTTTCCCTCTCTAAACAGCCTGTAGGAGCCTTGGGTACTAAAGATACGTCTGCTAACCAATGATGTGTCCTGCTCTGCCAGATACACACAAGCTGTATGTATTTCAACTCCATCCCTAACACCTGGACCAAGTGTTCTCACCTCTGCAGCTTTGATCGTGGAGGGACAGATCAGGTTAGGTCAGGAGGAAAGTTCATGCTCCTTCCTCCTATGGCATGGGTACAGAATCTCTGTCACCTGGAACTCTGCTTCCCCTCAATTACCATGCAGCCTTTGGGAGTTCATATTTTCTTGCAAGCTAGTGAATTTCACAAAGAAATGAACTCCTATGTCACATACTGTATCTGTTTCTGAAGAGAAAAGGAATTCACAAAATGTTTCTGGACTCCAAAATGTGAACCCATAAGACCCCCTGCCCTTAGACCTGTACCACCATTACCTCCAGCATTACCTCCAGCCTTCATTTGTTCTCATGTATTATGCTATTTTTTGTTTTCCTAAAACATGTATTTTTCCCTCTGTTTTCTCAACAGCCAGATCTGCCAGTGAGCCTCAGGCTTTGGGAACTGAAGAGGTAAGAATTCTCAATATTTTCTTCTAAGATTGTCTTTAACCAGAACTTCAAGACAGGTCAAAATATCTTTTTTGGTACCGGGAATCAAACTCAGGACCTTGTACTTATGCAAGGTGCCAGGCAGGTACTTATGCCACTAAGCTATAGCCTTGGCCTTAAAAATATCTGAAGTAGTTCTATAGATGAAAGCGTTTCAACATCTGATGTTTTATGGACAAGAAACACTCACAGAGTCTTAAAATGTTGACATGGCTTTGGGACTTAAAAAAAATTCTCTTTAATGATAGTTTAAACTGGATTTTCACCCAGATTTTGCAATTCTGATGTAAAAATCCAAGCTGGAAAACTTCAGAAGCTGTTACTTTAACAAAAACTAGCCTTATGGCACCAAACGTGATTAATGGGTTGTAGACATCGAGGACAGAGTCTGGGCCAGACAGAAGCTCAGACCAGATTAGATCAAGGAAGGTAGATCTGCTCTTGCGAATGGATCACAGACATTAACGAGTTTGCTTTCCTGACAATCACAACATCACAACAGCAGTAACAACAACAACAAAAAGATCAGCCTGTTGCTGATGGGGTTGCTTCTGGAAGAAACTTTGCCTGTAAAAATAGCTAAAACTGTTTGAATCTCGTTGTTGATACAAAAGATCGTCGTGATCCTGAGACAGATTGGATATCTGCTCCAACTGGGACACACCGTTCCCTCTTTTCAATGATTTAAGTTCCCCACCTCCCTCTTACAATTTAACTTCATTAGGAAGAATTTCAAGCTTATACCAAAGCAGCGCTAATAATATAATACAGTCTGGTATCCTCACCAGCCTGTTTCAACAATTAGCAACTCGGGTCCAGTGTTGTTTCACGTATGTTGCTACTCACTTCTCTTGTTTTCTCAGGAATTTTACTGTGTGACAGGCTGCATCTGAATCTGATTGTTGGGTTTCTAATTTTTATCTACATGACTGTTTAATGGCTACAGAAAGCACTAATAAAAAGTAAAGTCTGCTTACAGCTGAATCAGTTTACTTAATCGGTGCATTGGAGGTAGCAGTTTATTCATTCAGAGAATATTAGCCCTAAGTCGGCCTCAGGTCTTCCTTAGGGTAAGAGGGTCGATTTTCTTTAACTCATGTTGGTGAGGTTCTGACTCTGAACTCAGCATCTCCAGATAAGGTTACCCATTAGCAGTGCACTGACAGAATGAAACAATGTGCTCCGCATCCAACTGTAATGGTTCAATGTAAACATTAGAAGCTGCAATTTCAAAACGCCTCGGTTTCAAAATGTCGCAATTTCTGAAAGCTGTTTTTGATGCTTGTTCATTTTTTAATGTACTGGCACTATGCAGATGCAACCCGAAACCAGCCTTCTCTGAGCCCTCCCTGTGGTTGTGGTGCTTTCTCTTGTATGGTGGTTGTGCAGGGATCTGCCTCCCTGGTAAAAAAAGCTGAGAGAGCAGGCGTGGTTTCTGACTTTTTAACAATGTTGCCTCCAGGTAGCCAGCATGTCTGGCGCTTATCTATTTAATAAAACTGTTGAATGAATGAATAAAAGAATGAAGGGCAGATGCTGGGAATCTGAAGATGGGCAGCACACAGGCCTGGCCCCAGAGCTGCTCAGCCTCATGTAGGAAAAACGTGGCTGAACACGAGACCCCTGTGCTAGGGCAGAGCCACCGGTGTGGGTGCAGGAGGACAGGGCGGCCTTCTGGTGGTCATGGGGCCAGCAGGGAGATGCCATGTGCGAAGCTGTGTGTGAGCCGTGGTGTGGAGCAGCCTCAGCCAGAGGAGAAAGGAGAGCAGAGGCTTCAGGAGGAAGAAAGCACACGTGGAAGACAGAGACCCTCAGGGCCTGGCACGGTCTGAGAGATTTAGAGTAGCCAGGCCAGAAAGTAGCAGACTGAGGAGTGGCTTGGGAAGTAGACAGAGGGATCCTCAAAAGGATCTCCGGGTGCCGTCCATGTCTAAGAGTCCTGGCTCTCTCTGCTGGGTGGGAGGGAGGCAGCCAGGGATGTGAGATGGGGATTTTCTCTGAAAGGGTAATTCCTTCCGTAGCAGGGTGCTTGGAAAGAAAGGAGAGTGTGGGGTGTGGGGTCTCCAAAGGGTGGACCGGCTTTGGAAGGGCTGATGGAATTGCTGGTTAACGCGAGGAGTGGAGAAGAGGAAGACTTTTAGAATAATCTTCAAGCGTATCTTTAGGAAGGTTGCATGGAGAGTGATAACTAGGCTCTAAACACAGGAAGAGAAGACAGGACTCAGATCTGAGCGACCTCATCCGCGTAGCATGTCCCATAGACTGCTCTGCACTGGGCAGATGGTGGCTGCACATTGCAGTCTCCAGGGACACATCGAAAAGTATGGAAACACAGACCCTCCCCGGACCTGCTGAGCCAGAATCTTTAGGGGAGAACCATGGGCAGCTGTAGTTTTTAAAGCTCCCCAGATGATTTTAAAATGTAGCCAGAATTGAGAATCTGTGGTCTAGAGCTTATTATCAGAAACCCTTTTGCATGTGTATGTATGCTTTTAAGACCATTCATAACTTCCAATCCCCTACAATCACTTTATTTGGATATAAGGATAATATTGTTTAAGTAATGGCTGAGACATCCCCACATTCTACCCAAATATTGCTAATAACAAGAGCTGCCTTATAAGCATCTGAAGTTCTTTGATGTTTGTGTTGATTTCTTTCATGTTAATCAGTGGATTGAAATTTTTCAAATTGAGCCACACAGGGTTTCTCAGTGGGAGTTGCTGAAATGGTGATGGGATGGCTCTTCGCTGTGGTCTTTGGAACTTCCTGTTGGCTGAAAGAAGGTGTCTTCCAGTCACTGTGACATGCAGTGTGCCTTAGAGACGCATTGAGAAAGAAGGTATCTTCCCATCGTTGTGACATGCAGTGTGCCTTAGAGAGGCATTGAGAACTACCGTGTCTTAGCACAGCACTTTAAGGAGACTACCTGGAATTTTCCACTCTCACTTAAAAGCATTTTTCCTTCATGCAAAATGACCTATTTCAGTTATGCTCAGTGGTTTTGGGTATAAGTGGTCTTGGTGCTTACAAACTAAGGAAAGCAGCTAAACGAAGTGAACAAGTGAAAGGACACACTGTTTTGTACTCCCAGGGATTCTGAGTATATTTGGTCTAGCACTAAATCTATTTTTTAAGTCTACATAGAGAAGAAATCAAACACGAGGTAAGCAATGGTCAAATACTGAGGTCTGAAGAGGCAACTGAGGCATCATGTAAATTCTCCCACTGCAATGATGGAAGGTTGATTAGCTGTCTGTTCCTTCTGTGTCACGTTACATGCTTAGTGGCTTGAAGCCATACAGATTGGACCATTGTATGGCTCAGTTCTACAAGAACCTCCCTGGACTAAGAGCTTCCTTTTCAGAGGCTCCCGAGAGAATCCATTTTCTTGTCTTTTCTTGCTTCTGCGGGCTACCTCCCACCATTTTCAAAGCCAGAACATTGCAATTCTGTGTGTTTTGCCTCTTATCAGGTCTCTTTCTCACTCCGAGTTCAGCCAGAGGGGTTCTCTGGTTGCTAAGGAAACGTGTGATAAGGTTGGGCACACCTGGACAAACCCAGGCAATCTTCTCATCATAAAGTCCTTGGTTTAATCACATCTTCAAAGTCCCTTTATCCAGATAAGGTTACACATTCACAGGTTTGGGGGATAAGGAGGTGGACATAGTTGGGGGCTGTGATTCTGCCTGTTACAAAGTAAAGCGATTAATTGTTCAGAAAGGCAAGAAGGCTTTAGGTAGTAGAGGTGGGATCTTGTAACATCCAATTATGCAGAATTGAGAAGGTTTTGAGTTCCCAAGTTAATGAAGCAAGTTCTTTTCTTGGCTATGTAATTCCTGTTTTATAGGTCCAGGTACTGAGGCATTTTGGTTTTCTTGGAGTATTTAGAATTGAAGCAAGTGGATAGGTTGAAGTCCATTGGCCCGTTCTTGGCTAGACTTTCTGGTACTATAGGTGTGGCATGTGGAGAGTTTGCTGCTTTTGGCTTTTCTCCAGCTCTGGAGAGTTTGCCTACAGCACACAGGTTCCAAGAAATTTGAATAGGACCAAAGAAAACTGAGGCTCTCATTTTATGCTGTTATGTCTGACTGTCATCATATGCATTATTTATTAAGCTCTAAAATGTGGAAATTGGGGGTAAGATAATGTAACATTTTAGAACTTCATGTAGTATTATTTATTATAGCCATTTTCAAGACATAGTTTAATTTTCTCCATATATTAGATAGGTCATTTCTGCAAAGCAATAAACCATTTCTCACCTGGTAAATAAAGTGGCCTACTGGGTTATTTATTGAAAACCATCTTTGGAGTGGAATGTGGCTGGAAACTTTCAGTGCAGATTTTTAGTTTTTTGACTGATTTTGTTGCAACTCCCCTTTGTATTCATTTTAAGATAGTCTAGCGACACAGTTCTGAAGTCCAAACAGAGGGCAGCAAACTGTCCTAAGTAGTCTAAGACTGTGGGGTTTCCTGGGACTTTCAGTGGCACTAAAACCAAGAGAGTCCATCTCAGGTGATGTCTAACAAAATGGCTCCATTGGAAAGAAAGTAGCCCCATGTCATGGTGCTGGATTGTTAAAATAGAAACTTTGGTTGAACTAATTAATGAGGACAATCACCATGGTTTAGACTGAAAATAGCAGCAAATCCAACACTTCTGACAAACTCTAGCCCTGTATACAATGGACCCTTCGTATACGATGGAAAATCTTTGGGGGGAAAATTGCTTTTGCACTGAGCACATGCCAACTTTTTTCCTTGTCCTTATTCCCTAAACAATGCTGTATAACAACTGTTTACACAGCATGTGCATTGTAGGAGATATTCTAGAGACAATTAGAGTGTGTGAAAAGACACACTCTAGATTTTATGTAAATACTATGTCATTTAATTTAAGAGACCTGAGCAGCACAGATTTTGTGTCTTCCATGAATACTGAGAAATGACTATATATATTGGGCCAAACTATCTTTAAAAAAGAAAAATCCTAAGATTCGGAGCTGAGAGGAGCCATCAGTGTTTGTGAAATCACAGATGCTGAGTAAGAGCTGAATCCCTTCCATTGTGTAGTGTAACCAACACACTTCTGACGACTGAAACTTTTATAAGTCAGTTAATAAGTGCTAGGCCTCCCTAAATCTCTTTCATTACACCAGCGTGGATGAAGTTATAAAACCCAGGTTTGCTGGAGCACCACAGAGCCCTCGGGGTTTTAATCTTGCCTTTGGTGTAAAGAAATTGAACACCACACACACACACACACACACACACAGGCTCACACGGGACAGCATGGATGGATTAGGAAGTGATCACTGTTAGGAAGACTCTCTTGCACACCCGAGGGGAGAGGACTAGAGTGGGAAATGGCTTGGATTTGTATCTGGCTTTAAGAACTCCAGTAAAACAGTCATAATCCAAGCACTCTGAGGCAGGAAGGTGGCAAGTTTGAGTCCAGCCCAGGCAATTTAGTGACTCAGCAAGACCCCCTCTCAAAATCTAAAACCAAAACAAAACAAAACAACGCTTAATGCTTCCTGACAGCCCACTGGTGGGCTTTGTACCACAATGATGCTGTCCTTAGTAAAGACACTTGCTCTGCCACTCTCTGCTTCCATTGTGATTTTCCCCATGTCATTGTCCTTTATCCATAGCAAAGCCAGGCTGGGAAACTACAGATGCTGAAGGTCCTAGGGCCTCATCTCTTACATTTCTGTGGCTTTTGTTTGGCCTTTCTATTCTCTAAATCATTGGGACTAAGCAAAGAGAACTGCTAATTGTACTTGAAAGAGCAATAATTTGGCTTCCTCAGAACAGGCATTTGGTTTTTAGGAACTGGAGGTCTTTTTTTTTTTTTTCAATGTGTTTCATCATTTTCTATCTTTCAAACTGGCCTAGTGGGTAGATCCAAGGAATTCTCTTTCAGTTATTCCCCTCTCCCTCCAAAAAAGATTCAGCACTATGAATTATTGAGGTAAGATCTAGATTTCTGATCATACATAATAAGTTCTAGACAGAATTGTGAATTACTTTGATAATTGGATTTCTTCCTTCGAGGACTTCCAAGCTGGCCATATTTCATTAAGACTAGCCTTGGGACTGACAGTGTAGCTCAGTGGTAAATCATTTCCCTAGCATCCAAGAGACCTTTGGTTTAATCTCTATCACTGAAGAAGGAAGGAAGGAAGGAAGGAAGGAAGGAAGGAAGGAAGGAAGGAAGGAAGGAAGGAAGGAAGGAAGGAAAAGGAAAGGAAGGAAGGAAGGGAAAGGAAAGGAAGGCTTATTCAACTTTAAACTTCTACTGATTCCACAAAAAATTCCACAAAAAATTAAATCACATCCTTATGCTGTAATTTAAACCCAGACTTGCTTAGTCTTTTCCAAAAAGAAATTATAGTGTAAGTGTAAATAATAGATCAAAAAGACTACTTTCCTGGGTACTGAGTTTCCTATTAGGGTGAGGAGACTGGATAGCGGTGCTATTTTCACAGCTTTGTGAATGTACTAACTGCCTTTGAACCGTGTGCTTTAAAATGGTTAATTTTATGTTACATGAATTTTAACTCAAAAGCAAACAGGTTCATGACTGAACTTCAAAAGGGAGAGAATAAAGCTCCTTCTGACTATATTCATATTCTGGAAGAAGCCTGTGTCTACCTGAATGCACTTGTGTTAGATTTCTAGGCTTATATTCTATTCTATTCCATTGCCAGAAGAAGGTATTTGGACGTGTAAGTATCTGCAAGGTAGAATTAAAGAAACCATCAAGGAGATGAGAAGATAACATCTTTGAGAGTAAAGAGACTAATTGTTTCTAAGATGTGTGGTTTTGTTACTAGTTTATTGGCTGATCTATCCTTGGCAAAGTTGTTTACAATACAAAGAGGTTTTGTAGTTCAACAATTTAAAACTAGGCTTTCTTCTATGTATCATGGAATAGAAGTTGTATCTATTAGACGGAAAGGTTTTAATAGCCAATTGTAGCATACTGTAATTGGAAATGATAAAATGGAAAGAATCCAGTTGTGATAACTTTAATGAAATGTGAGCAAAGTGACAAATTTCATATATAGAAATATCTTTTATTAAAATATCTCCTTGGATATCCCAGAGGCCATCACCTGACAAGGACTTATTTCAAGGGATGACGCACA
Organism: Hydrochoerus hydrochaeris; assembly: GCA_004027455.1. NCBI lineage: Eukaryota > Metazoa > Chordata > Mammalia > Rodentia > Hydrochaeridae > Hydrochoerus > Hydrochoerus hydrochaeris. The sequence continues at coordinate 17,371 of PVLA01009399.1, read as the reverse complement.
GAGGTTCAAAATCAATCCTTGGCTTAATTATGAAAGACTGGGGCTTTAACTTTCATCTAGATTTAGAAGCAACCTTTCTACAGTGCTATGTAACACCATAGCACTTAGCCTGCGCCTAGCACTCAAAGTTCATAGACGTGGTATCATTTTAAAAAATGCTGCACATCTCTTTTAGCTTTGGCATATGCCTCCGTGAAACCTTTATGTTCTTAGAAAATATCACACAGTCCCTCAGCTACCCAATGCTGTGGTTCCTCAAAGCCCAGCAGCCCCGATGGCACCTGGGAAATGCACTCAGAGAAGTAGTCATGGGGAAGTGGTCACAAGCACCATGTTTTAATAGTCGGTTATTAAGACAGTCAATGTCATTTTTGATGTGTGAATGTATAAAAGTTTAATTTCATATCCTCATCAGGTGGAAATGATCATTTCTCAGTATGATTCATGAAAACCTGCATGTTGATACAGAAAAAAGTGAGGTTTTACTTGGTGATATTAATTTTACTTTATCAGTTATGTGGTAACTAGAAATATCTAGTTTGATCACTGATAAGAAATTTTTAGAAGCTCTATAGCCACCTGACCATACAGTTAGATGTATATGGGGCTCTTTTTTGTGATAAAAATGATTTTAATCTTTTATCAGTTTTTTTTTAAATTATGAAAAATATATATGTGAACAAGTTTTAAAATTCAAGTAGTAAAGACAGGCATAAATAAAAATTGAAAGTTATTTTTCCCACCTCCAATTTACAGCCTGTCTCCCGAGAGGCAGCCACTGTTAATAGTTTCTCGTGTGTGTTCCAGAAATTCTCCATCCCCTGGTTAATCTGTATGGAAAAGGTGAATACATTAAGCACCACTAGACCATCTGTTTAGAAGCTTCTCTTCAGAGCTCAGCCTTGTACTTTTGAAACATTTTTTGATGCTTCTTTTTGAAAGGAGCCATTTAAAACTGAAAGAGTGAAAATGTCAAAACCAAAGTGATGCTAATGCCAAGGGCTGGCAGTGTGGGGAGCTACCACTGAAGAATGCTGAAGTGTCATCTTAGCCCTGCGACATTTACATACGAAATGACAGCCCTGTGTGCAGTTGCTTTATGATTTTCAAGTCATCTGGAGTGCATTATCTCCCTGCACCCTTCCGATGACCCTGTAAGGCAGGAATTGTTTATTTTATAAAAGAGGAAGTTGTGGTTCCCAGAGGTTAAGGAACTTGCTCTTGGTCACACAGCTGACCAGTGACAGGATCAGGACTGGAAGCCAGGTTTTTTTGCCAGACCACATTAGTGCCTGCAGGGATAAGAGAAGCTTAGCAACAGCTCGGTGGCTTCTGTGGAGACTGACCATGAAGGGGCTGGGGCTGGGCACAGTCTCGGGATATGGCTCCATCGTCCTTCTGCCTGAGCTCACTGGGCAGGGTATTTAAGGCAGCGTGGCACCCAAGGAGGGTGGCTGCCTCTCTCCTGTTTCTGCGGTGGCTCTTCTATTCCCATTTTGTTTGTCTGTCTAGGCCACAGTAGGGACTTGCTCCAAGCTGAAGACGCCGTAGTATTTCATCCCCTTGCCACAAGGGTTGGTCCAGAGAGCGCGAGCGTGTGACCAGCAGGGCCCGGTGGTTCTCCTTGCGATTCTCCAGCTCATGCTTTGTCCAACACTTTTTTCCCAAGTGTCAAGGCAGCAGGAGTCACACAAGGCCATGTTCCAGTCTGCTAAGAAAATAAAGCCCAGTGAACAGAAAATGAAGATGTGGTAGGGAAACAGGGAGAGGAAAGGAGGAAAAGAGAGAGGAGAGCGTGCAGGTAGACGAAGGGACTGAAACATGTCTAGTACTAGTTGAAGTTGATCCCAGTGAATACCCTTCCATTTTTTACCTAAGCTAATTCATGTTGTTACTAAAAGAATCTGGTCTGGTATCTCTAGGCCTCAGTTTCTCTATCTGTAAATAGGATTTGTAATGTTTGCTCTGAATATATCTGAACTATAGTGGGCCTTAGTTGAGATGAGAAATAGGAAAGCACTTTGGAAATTGTAAAATGCGACACTACTGTAAGACAGTATTATTCATTGGTCCATTACACTGAAGTAGGAAAAGTTGAAAGAATGAAATCACCACTCATTTGGAAAATAAGAAGAGATCTTTGTGAGGACCATCTGGTTTTATGCAGAATTAAATGGAAGCTGCAAGAGTTCCCCAGATTTTCTTTTTAGATCTGCTTTCAGATACTCTTAAATTCTAGTAGATACTCATAATAAATACAAGGGTGTACTTTTCCTTCTGGCTCAGACTAATTCAATGGTTTTCTCTTTTCTTTCTCTCTGTATCTTTCTCTCTGTCTCTCTGTCCGTCTCTGTCTCTCACACACATGCATACACATACACCTCAAACACATAAAGCATCATATTAATATTTCAAAATTTTAATTCTTAATTAAAATTACTTAAATGAACTTAGCAAATTCCTCCTTAGTAGCATTTTGGGTTTATTAGAGGAAAAAAAATCATTGAAAAAAAAAAAGTTCAAGTAGCTCTTCTAGTTGTACTTTATCTGAATTAGGGTGATTCTGGTAGGAGAAGGTTGTTTGTCTAGGGGTTAGTTGGATCAAGATTCAGCTTTTTAAAAAAGATATCATCTTTGATATAAGCTCTGACTAATCAAAACTACTTGAGATTATAACTTATTCATGACACAAGAAACGACCCTTCACTTTTATAGCATTTTTCACTATATATGATAATATCTCTCAATGAGGAAAAACAGGTGGTACCTCTCTGAAATCTTGAATTTGCCATTTAGGCAGTTTTTATTCTAGCAAACATCGTTTTTCCTTATATGTCATAGTTAGGATGGAAAAAGTGATTGAAAAACCTCAATCTAAGTAGAATAGTACATGCAAAAAGGTTGAAGGCTATGGAAACATGATTCATAAGCATAGAGAAACACAGTCTCTCAACCTGAAAATGTTTTACATTCCTCACACTTTAATGCTGTGAATTGCAACCATGACTCTGACTGTTCTCCAGCTGTCTGTGAGTCCGCCTCACCTTACACGATCACCAGGGCATGCGTGAGTGAGTGTGAATCAGTGCGGCTTGACTACCCGACTCCGCACCCGACCTAGCAGCTGTCTGCCTTTGCCTGCTATCAACGCCATGCATGTTGGTATTTTCATATAAACTGAGGCCTTAGAATAATAAGCTTTTACTCTGAATGAGGCATTCTCTGGTCCTCTGTAGGACAGTGTCAGCTGCATTGGAAACAATCGGCATCCTCAAGTTTGTTAATTTTAGCAGAGCTTAATTAATAAAGAGAATCTGTCCAAGGATATGGGCAGTGTGTAGGGGGCTTGTGAGGAAGTGTGCCTCTTCCAGGGCTCATGCCACCTTTTGTCTCAAAGCAATGAGAAATGTGAGGAGAGGGTCTCCTGTATGGACCTGCGGCCTCTGAGGAAGCAAAACAGCCCCAGGGACAGAGGTTCCAGGAAATGCACAGCCTGAATCGACTCTGCTCGCTTCCTAGCGCTCATCTCCCCATGCTCCCCATTGGTCAAACCCAATAGAAGGCAAAGAGCAAGTAAGGCTGCTACTCAGGCCGTGCAGTTTGGTCTCACAGGCCACAGAGCCTGGTGGAACAGGATGGAAAGTGGATTTGAAGGGAAAATAGAAGATAGTCAGCCCAGTTAATCCTCATGAAAATCTTGCATGAACACATGGCAACACTTCTCCCTGCCCCTGAAAATATAACCATCTTACAAAAACAAGAAGCTGCATTAACCAACCTTTACAGTTTCAGGAAGTTTACTCAATCAAGGCCATAGCCGGTATTCAAATGGCCCAAACCCATGTTGGCAAGCTACTGAACTCTCTACCTCAACTTTCCTCCTGTGCAGAATAAGACTATTTTGACTTCCTACAAAATTATATGCAAAACGAAGGAAGCGTGAGCTCAGGTGTTTGTGAAAGGTGATCAGGAGGTGCCCAGGCGGTGACCATCCACATGCCCACCCGGCTCAGCAGTGAGATGAGAACCTCAACTTCCAGTTCAAGTTTGCTGCCTAAAGTAGCTGGCACTGTAGAGCAATGTTAGACAGTGCGCATCCTTGGGCCTTCCCGATCGAAGGAGTAACGGTTTTCCCAAAGAGAGGTGGTGCTGGCTAGTGGGTGGAGGGACTAGTTTTGGTTTTAATCTCCAGTGAATTATTTTCATTCCTTTGACCTGGAGACCAAGATTACTCATCTTGATCGAATCTAGATTAAGCATTCTGATCCAGGGAAAATGAGTAAGTCAACTAAGTCAGGTAAATGCTCATAATTAGAGAGGTGTCTGTGGACACATAAGTTGATGGTTAACAAAAACAAATGTGGGAAACCACCCTACTTTACTTGGGAAATGCTGTGATGGGAACAGTAAGACACAGTATGGTGCAGAGAAAGGAGCATAGATTTGGGGGTGAAAGAAGAAGAGATCTCAGTTTAACGCTGTGACCATCTCAGCAAGCTACTGAACTCTCTACCGCAATCTTCCTCATGTGCAGAATTAGAATATTTTGACTTATTACAAAATTGTATGCAAAATAAAGGAAGCATTTCCCATCTAGCATGATGCAGGTATTAGAAGGGGTACATATGCTTTTTTAAAACAACTTGAGGTGTAATTGATAGACGAAATCCTTTGCATAGTCAACATATATAATGTGATGCTCGGAATATACTGTTTTTTAAAAACTTCTTTATTGAGGTATGATTGATATGTGATACATGGGCATTTTATGATTTGGTGGATTTTTACTGGCTTCATACACCTGTGAAAGCATTGCTACAACCAAGATAATGAACACATCCACTCCAAAGTGTCCTCTGGCCCCTTGACAAAATCTCCTCCTTCCCATCCCATCATAATCACTTTGAGATACATCTATGTTATGTACAGTATTCCTTTCATTGGAAGGTTTTATTCTATTATAGTTGAGTACGATTGTCAGCTATTAGTAGATATTACTCAATTATGTTTCAGTTACATTTCCTGTTTCCTTATAATACAAACCTTTTCATATTATAAATCTTTTTTCCCTATAATACAAATCTTTTTCAGAATTCCATGTTAACAAACTGTCCTCTCCATGAGGACTGTCTAGGAGTGGTGCATCTTCTAAGGATTAGTAGAAATGCAGTTAGCAGTAGTTGTGGTTACTCACCGCTGGTTTTGATTGAGTTTAGCGCTGAGGTGCAGTTCCTTCTGCTTCCTAGGCTTGTTTCTCTGCTCTTTTTTATAAACCAACAACCTGGAGGAAATAATCCAAATATCCATCTTCTGATGAATGGTTTAACAAAATTGTGTTATTTTCATATAATGGATTATTCAGCTGTAAAAAGGAACACACTGATACATGTTACAGCATGAATGAACCCTGAAAAATGTTTGCAAAGTGAAAGAAAACAGATACAACAGGCCGTGTATAATGTGGTTCTGTGTATTGAAGTGTCCTGGATGGGTATGGTTCTTTTTTTTTTTTTTTTTAAATGAAAAAATGTTTAGGAATTTAATAGTGGTATCGTATGTGTAACTGTGAATATACTAAAAGACATACTTTATGATATTATATGACAATCTCAATGAAGCTATGAAAAATATTGAAGAACAGCAATTAATTTAATTTCCTTTTTTTTTAATTTGGTAAAGAAAAACATAAAGCTGTTGACCTCATCGCCTGTGCTACATCTGCATTCCCGGGTCGTGAACACAAAGTGGAAATTTCTAGTAGTAAGAATAAAAATGTGACATCTGTAAATAAATTGCTTTTGCCGATATGAGGTATTTCAGTATTGTATTGTTTTGTTTTACGAGATGATAAGTCTGTGGTTACTTTGACTTTTTTTTTTTTTTTTTTACCTTTTCCCTTCCTTTTAAAAATAACACGTATTCAGATTGTCTAATCAGCCTTCCTCTAGCCTTATTTAGTTAAGTAGATACAGGATATCCTGTCGGGAAAGCATTTTAGCTCGATCAGATTACTTATCAAACTCCTAACAGCACTGGCTAGAACCAAGTGAGCAAAGTAGAAGCCCAAATACTCAGCATAATCCTTGGCAAGAAAAAGGGTCCAGAGCAGAGGAGCTGTGACTCATTGCTTGGGGTGGGGGGTTGAGTTTCAGGCAGCTGTGGAGGATGGGATTTGGGAACAGGCTTCCTCCCTTTCTGATTGTCTTCCTTCACCTGGTGCAACACTGCCTCATTCCGCAAGCCAGTAAGTTTCCTGGGTACTCACTGTATGTCGTGGAGAAAAGGAAATTTTTCCCCTCGTTCTTGAAAATCTTAGTAGCCAAGGTTTGAGTTTTGGTGTCGTTTAGTTTAAAACTTAAGGTAAATGAAAGGTATCGTGAATGCAGGGTAATGTAAAGCCAACGCAACTCTGCTCAGAAAGGTTAGCTTTGTTGTGTAGGAAGTTATTTTTTTATGAGATGAATTGAAAACCTTTATAGCAGTTTGTGCATTTTGCTTGAGTTTTCTGTTTATTCTGCACCTCCAGGTACACTACAAAATGTAAAACTTTGTGTTTTGCCCTAAAAAAAGAGACCAAAAAAGAGATAGCCAATTCCTTGAATATTACTCTGAAAATCCACCCATTCTATATTAAGTTGTATACTTAATTCTATATTAAGTTATCTGCAACACAAAATATACCTGGAAGATGGCCAAGTGGCTGCTCCAGCTAGAGGGTGGGTTTTATAGGTACAAATACACATAGGCCTGGATTTTTTCCCTCTGTGTGTGTGTGAAGCAAAGCACACATTAAAACAGTGCATGCATATACACACAGTTATAAAGACTATTACTAAAATAAGGGTGGAGGTTACAGCTCAGTGTACAGCACCTGCTTGGCAAGTGCGAGGTTGTAAGTTTGATTCCTGGTAAAAAAAAAAAAAAAGACATAAAATAAATGCATGTACTTTCCCAAGTATGTATGTATGTGTGTATTTGGAAGGTACTTTAAACAATTCATTTAACTGTAATGTCATAGATTGCCGTCTATTTCTTTTCATCTTTTTCCACTGATGACTTACAGGAACTATCTTCAAGCCAATATAAATATTTCATAAATATCTGGCAAGCTGGGTCTACAACTGCTGCACATTACCTCACATCTTTCAGCAAGAAAAACACTGCGTATGAAGGATAAAGACATGACACAACAGCTGAGCGCAGTGAGAATCTACACTGAGTATTAATTTCTCTGGGGTGAGGGCACCACGCTCCTCATTCTTACAATTCCGAGGACCTTTTTCATTTTTAAGCAGTGCTAGGCATTGAACCCCAGGGCCTAGAGCACCTTAACTGCTAGGTAGGCACTGAGCAGAAGAAATACATCCTCAGTTTATGCCTTGAATTCATAGGGAGTCTCCAGCTCCTTCCCATTGGTTCTTGCAAAATGTGCTTCTCCGGGCTGCAAGCTGGTGCTTCCGCTGCACCCAGGTACCTTTCTCTGTGGCTTCTTCCTCTCATCATCTTTTTCCTTAATGCATTTCAGGAAGCTGTCTGAGCTCTGAGTGTGCACATGAATGCTCTTGGCAAGATCTTGCCCTTAACTTGCTTGCTTATAGCAATGTCAACAGCAGACGCTGTAGACTCTTTCACTTTGACCGTGGTGCATTTTTGGGGCATTCTTATGGATAGTACCCATTCCCTTGTCTACAATCCCATCCTTTTTGTAGATTCACATGTACGTGGCTAAAGGAACAATGTCATGGTTTCTAAAAGGACTAGAGAACACATAAAAGCACATATGCTTTTATTTATCTTATTTAGCTTTACCAGCTTTTGAGCTTTAAATAAATGGAATACTGCTTGCTTTATGACTTGCATTTCTACCCAAAACTATGTTTTGAGGTTCAGCCATGTGTATGTTTATAATGGCAATTCATTCATTATCGCTATTAATTAGTGTATCAGTATTGCTTTTCCACTGTGTATGTAAAACCCCCAATGCTGTATTTATCCATTCTACCCTTTTAGGCATTTGAGTGATTTCCAGCTTTTTTTGCTCTAATAAATAATAAAGCTGTTCCCACATTCTGCGTAGGTCTCTGTCTACACCCAGGAGCTTTTCTAGGACACATACTTTAGAGATCAGTTGCTAGGTCATAGAATATGCAAATATCCAACTTTTTAGAATACCAAATTGTTTTAAAATGATCGCACCAATTTGCTCTTCATTAGCAGTGTTAAAGAGTTCTATGGTTTCACTTGTCAACACATAATGTTCTCTGAATTTTAATTTTTACTAGTATTCTTGCAGATATAGTCTGTTATTTTTTTAAATAATAAATAATTGCTTAGGATATCATTTTTAGTTATCTTGGTACAAAAGGCAGAAATAATTGACTTTTATGTATTGCATTTGATAAATTTAAATAGACTACTGCCATAGACTCTACCTTGATCTCTATTTTCAGCTACGACCAGCCTGAACATCTTATTTCTTTTCTATTTTTCTTTCAAGTGTACTTTTAATAGATTAATTTGTAGAAGTACTGTAACATGTTTTTGTTCATATAAGGAAAACAGTGCAAAGATGGGTGGAGATGAACTTTGTTCCTCACCTCCCCTCCCTTATTTCTCCCCTTTCTCAGGTATCGGTGTTAATATTTTCAAAAACCATTCCACAGTTTTATGCTCATGAATATGTAACAAATGTAGGTTAGGCAAGGAGTACCCTATTATTCTATCAAAAGCAGTTGAATGTCAGCAATTTTGTATAGTTCATCATAACACATGCATAACTTGTCATTGTCTTGCGAGTTTTCAAATATTAGCACTACCATGCAACTATGCTTTATAAGACAGATGTCACAACACTCGTCTAGCTGGTAGGTACAAATCTAACTCATTCACATAATGATTGCACGGTTTTTAATCCATTCCTTTCTATGCAGTAACATTAACCTCATCATTGTCTCCTTTGTTGTGGTTGTGTTCCCCTGAGCTAGTTTATCCTTTTTCACAGAGATTCAGTCTAGGCAAATTCCAGAAGAATTATGGAGCCAGAGGGTATATGTCTTCAGGCTCCCATTAGCAAGCATGAAATTATTTGCTGTGTTGTGTTCATCTCTGTATATTACTACTCTCTTGGGTAAAGAATAGTGTTCTATTTTAATTTGCATCCCTTTGAATTCTGGTGAGGTTGAACATATTTTCATATGTTTTTACATTTCCACTTTTGCATTTCCACTTTGAATTGTCATTTTATATTCTTTTGCCTATGTTTCTAAAGTTATTTGAGTCTTTCAATTTGCAGGTTTCTTAGCTTATTAATGGTAACACTTTGTTCTACTTGATGTAGTCATTTATTTCACTGTCTTATCATTTTTCTTTGATTTTTATTTATACAATTGTTGCCATATTTTTGTTGGCTTTTTAATAATTTAGTCACATATGCCTGTCTTTTCTTTCATGGCATTTTGGTTTCTTGGCTTGCTCATTACATTTCTTTTATCCAGTGTAATGGTTATCATCCTTGCTTTTATTCTAATATTTTAAAAATACTTTTTTTACATTTTTACATTAAACCCATGTGGAATATATACTTCTATGGTTTAAACATGGTTTTTCCCTCCCACAACTGATACAGGTACTGGAAATAGTCCTGATATTGTGTTTAACAGTGAGGGCTTTGGAAGTCATTATGTAAGATCTGATCAGTTGAGTAGAGCCCCCAGGTGGCCCTTTAAAAAGAAGAGAAAGATTAAAGGATGAATGTGTGATCAGGGTGTGTGTGTGTGTGTGCATGCGCATGCATGCACTTGCTGGAAACTTTGCCATGCTGCTTATACTTCCAGTCTCCAAAACTGTGACCCAAAACAAACCTCCTTTATAAAATAAGGTAGCCTGCCTCCAGGATTTAATTATAGCAGTGAAAAGCTGAGTAATACATTTTGCATATGATGTGAGGCATGAATATAACTTGGTTCCTCCAAGTGTGTTGCTCATCTGACAGCATAATTTTTTAAAAAGAAAAACTCAGCTGGACTGAAGCCCCACCCCTGTCAGATATTATTTCCACATATACTTGGATCAGTCTCCATGCATTACAGAGAAATGTGTCACTATGATATCATTATGTTTATAATAGTTTTATTTTAGGTTTTAACCTGGAAAGCAACCAAGTTCCATTTCACTTTTTTCTTTTTCAACATTTTTAAATATTGTGTGGCATTTCTTTCCCATATAAACTTTAAAGTCATTCTGTTATCTTCCAAAAAGGAAGAAACAACCACTGGAAGTCTTGATCACAACTGCATTAGAATCATGTATTATATACTGGCCTTTTTTTCCCATCTAGAAAATATATCTTTTGGCTCAAGTCTTGTTTCATATCATTTAATAATATTTTGCAATGGTTTTCAAGTAAGTATGATAGCTTTCTTTTAAAATGTGTGTCTCAGTACACAAAATAATTTGTTTCTTTTGGATTTGGAATCTAGTGAAATGGCTGGATCTAAGATAAATATAAAAATATATAAGCTAAAACATGTTCTCAACCTAAAGCACAGAGAAATCCAGGGACAGATGTAGTAAGGTGGACTTAAGCATTATTAAGGAAAGGGGTTTGGACCACTTGCCCTAACCCCAACGCTGCTGCTGTGGGCCAGCATCATTTCTGATGAAGGCAGCTCTGTGAGCACCTGGGATTATGCCTGCTGTTCCTTCTCTTAATTCTAGATCACTAAAATCATGTTAAATGTAAAAGCAAATATATTAAATAAACTAATATATTTAAGTTTAAATGTTCTTCAAAGCATCATTTCGTTTGTTGGACAGAGGATAATTTTGAGATAAAAACCTCAAGATGTGTGCTATTGGCAGATGAATATCACTTACTGGAGGAATTTTATCATCAGTTTAAAATATTGTACAGAATTTTTTTAATGTACTTATATCTACAGACTAGAAGTTATAAGGAGAAATAGTTCTACCTCTGGGAGTCTGATGGCCTAAACAGCAATGCAGGTTGACCTCCTCATAATAAGTCTACTAAAAGTCAGAGAAGATGTCTCAAGTGAAAATCTTCAACAGTATAATCTCAACATCCAAATCAGAAATCAAAGAAAACTTTTCAGAATAACTAATTCTTATTATAATGTAATGCATATAAATATTAATAAAATATAAAAATTACTCTTCATACTTCCATAAAAATAAAATTTCATAAGAAATTAGAGAATAACAATAGCTAATACATTGTGTACCATAATCTTAAAAGAATATGCAAAATGTTTCTTAGTACAAGTCATAGAGCAAAGAGTCTTACAAAATAGAAATGAGCAGATAATAGCTCAAAACTTTCTTTTCAGTGAGCTAAAAGAAACTAGTAGTATAAAAGAAACAAATTAGCATATATATAAAAATATTTTTGAAATAATGAAACAGAATTTGGGAAATTATTTGAAGTTTCCCTATTTCCTATTTTCTTATCTTCTATTTTTTCTCTTTCTTTATATCAAAATAACTAATTTTTAAAAGTTATAATTCCAGAAGTCTGTGTAAGAATAGGAAAACAACAACAGCAAAGTAAAATTGTCTGACATGATACAACCAAAAATTTTTAATCAGACTTAAGAAAAATATTCAACTATCATTAAATGAGAAAGAAGTTAAAAGCCAAGAAACAAAAGCTATATTGTGCAAAATGCAAGATCACAATTAAGGATGTTTCCAAAAGTAGTTAAAAAATAAAGAAAAACAGTTACAAGAAGAATTACTAAATAATTAGGAAGACATGTATTAACTACCTCATCAAATAAAAAATTAAATGGCTTAGGTAAAGTTGTAAAACTAAAGCTGATCCAAGACTAACCATTCCTAGAAGACAACATGTATCTTAACTTAAAAATAACAGGGATATTATATTCAGTACTTCCAGTTTACCCAAAATCTGTTATTTAAAACCTTTGGAGCTAAATGAGAACTTGATATTTTTTATGTTTAATGAAATTAATATGACATATGTAAAATATATGAAGTAATACTCCTACTAGTTTCTGAAACAGCACTAAGTAATAGTAATTCTGCAGCAAAATTTTTCAATATTTATACTAGGTAGGTAAAAAAAAGATGATAAATAATAGTGTGTTGATTGTGTCAGGCTTTGCTACTAAATTAGGTTTTGCAAACTAATGAAAATACATTTCAGAAACTTTTCTATTTCACGGTAACAAAAGTGACTGCAAACCTGGATAGTGTGAAAGGTATTTTGGCGAAGAGATATTTGCCTTAAGTAAAATCATTTAGCTTATTCTATGTGGAAATAATAAACAGTGAGGAATATAAGAGGGATCACAAAATACTGTCTAAATAAAAATACTTAGTATTTAAAAAAATATGGATAAGTACTTGAGCCAATAAAAAGTTTTTAGAGTCAACAGTTTAAAGTATAAAATATGTACAGAGCTGATTAAAGATTTGGCTTTTATGTATCAACTTACCATCCAGAGAAAGGTGCCAACATATTTACTTACAACATTTTCAAACTTCAGTTGAGTAAGAAATCTTGAAACATTTGGAAAGAAAGGTCAAATGATGTTCCAAATGTTGACTTCAGATGTAGTCACTCTGAAAACCATGACCTCCCCAAGGAAAAGAAATAACACCCACAACTGTATTTACGGAAAAATTATCTAGGCAAGATTGTCGTTCATTTGGGAAAACACAAGAAAGATTTTCACATATCTCATCAATCCTACGTGTACCTTACACTTGGGTTCCAAACACCAAGTTCTTTCCATTGGGGTCCCCTTATCAGGTCCTGCTTGCAGGCAGAGCTGCTCATAGCACTAACTAGGGTCTGATTGAACCAGGAATAGGTAGTAACAGCACAGGCCTGGCCAGGAGAAAGATTGTCCTCATTGTTCGTCCATTTCCTCATTCTCACGTAATAAAAAGTTAGACACAAGTCACATGAAACCAAGCTTGAAAAGATCACTCAAAGAAAGAAAGAAAGAAATTGTTTCAAAAATAGCTCTAGCAAAAGCCCACTAGAACAAATAAAACAGTCACAAAGGCCTGGGAAAATTTCTTTGTCTGAATTAAAAATGGTGGGATATGCACTGACATCCTTTGAATTAAAAATAGCTAAAAATGGTAGGATGTGCCCTGCATACAAATGCACAATCCGGGGCAGAACCATCAAGTTCTGTCCCTTCATAGCCTCTGAGATGAGGGATCCTCTGTCCCTGACAGGGAAGAGCTTCCCGGCAGCCTGATCCTAGGACTAAGTCACCCACCCAGGTCTCGGCTTGGCCTCGGTCAGTGCTCCCTTGGGCATTCCTGCTGCAGCACTGTGATGAGTTGGTAGAAATAAAATAGGCAGAGTGATCCAGACCACTGATTGATAAAGACCTTGGGATTCTGACAGTTTTGAGCGAAGAGGTTTGGAAGTGAGGAAGGACAGCTGTGATCCAGGCTCTAGGTCTCACAGTGTCTTAGTGAGCTGGCTGCAAACCCATCTCAGCTCTGGAACGTATGTTGAAGGACCTATGCCCCAGGGCATGGCACTTTGTCTTCAAATGCCACCCTGTCAGTGCAACATTCTTCTGGTCCTGACCTATTTCTGACAAATTTGCAATTGGGATTATTTGAGGAAACTCATTTGAAAAATTTGCAGTTGGGGTCGTTTGGGGGAACTCACTCATTTCCCCTCTCCCAGCCCATTCTGCCCTTTCGTACGTGAGTGACCCTGGTCCTGCCAAGTTCCACCCATTCTGTGACTGATGCCACAGACTCTGCCCTGGTCCCTCATCTAGGCCCCAGGCCATCCACGATCCAGCCCTCAGCTGGAACTGAAGAAAGAATAATAATGCCAATAGGAATGATCACTTATGTTCAAAATTAAAAGTAGAGGAAGGAAAACAAAAATTGTCAGCCTTCTTTAGAAAATGGTGGTTAAATACCCATAACATAAATTTTGACCTCTTAACCATTTTTTGGGTGTTGTGTAACTATCATCACTGTCCATCTTCAGAATTCTTTGTTTTGCAAATCTGAATCTCTGCACTCATTCAAAAATAATTTCTTATTCTTCCTTCCTCCCAGCCCTTGGCAACTGCCATCCTACTTTCTGTCTGTAAATCTGACTGCTCTAAAGACCTATATAAGTAGAATTTTATAGTATTTACCTTTTTTGTGAATGGATTGATTGTTTTTCATAGCATAATGTCTTCAACATTCACCCATGTTGCATTACGTGCCAGAATTCTTTTTCTTTCTAAGGTTAAGTAATATATTGCTTCACAAATGTACCATGCCTTATTTGCCCATTTAGTGGACACTTGGGTTGCATTGTGAGTAATGCTGTTGTGTCCATGGGTGTGCTCAGGACTCTGCTTTCAGTTATTCTGGCCATATGCTCAGAACTGGAACCACTGGATCATATAATTCTATTTTTAATTTTTTGAGGAACTACCATGTTAGTTTTTATAACAGTTGTATCATTTTAAAATCTTATCAACAGTGTACAAGTGTTTCAATGTCTCCATTCCCTTACTAATATTTGCAGTTTTCTGGAAGTTTGTTTGTTGGTTGGTTGGTTGGTTAGTTGATTGGTTGGTATTGGGTTTTTGTTTTTTAATCGGTACCAGGGATAGAACTCACAACCGTGGGCTTGCAAGGCAGGCACTTATGCTGCTGAGCTAAATCCTCAGCCCTGGTATTGGGTATTCAACTGAGGACTTTTACACTGAACCCTTTTGTTTTATTTTTGATTTTGAGATAAGGTCTCTCTAAATTGTTAAATTGCCTAGGCTGGACTCTTGGGATCCTCCTGCTTCAGCCTCCTTGAATTCTGGAATTAGAGGCATGTGCCATCAAAGGCTAGATGGTTTTTTAAAAAACATTAATAGCCATTCTATTGGGAATGAGGTGCTGGGGTTTTGATTTGCATTTTCCTAATGAGTAATGGCACCGAGCACTTTTTACTTGCTTATTGTGCATTTGCAAATCTTCTTTGAAGAATGTTGGAGCAAGTTCTTTTTCCATTCTTGAATTAGGTTGTTTGGTTTTTTTGTTGTTGTTAAATTGAGGACTTCTTTATATAGTCTGGATATTATCCTCTTATCAAATGTGAGATTTGCAAATGTTTCCTCCCACTCCATGGGCTGCCTTTTCACCCTGGTAATTGTGACCCTTACTGCTCCAAGTGCTTATAATTTTGATGTAGTCCAATTTAATTCTTTTCTTGCTTATGAAAATTAGGTGCTTTTCACCCAGACATAAAAGTTACAAGTGCATCTTTTTCTGGAACACATAGAAACTTTCAGGAAGAGCTGAGCAATAAGAAATTCTGTCATGATACATGTCAGATCCTGTATCCATAGCACGAAACTCATGCAACAATGCTGTATTGAAAACTACACTTAAAATCATCAGGTCATAGACAAATGAGAGCAGAGGGAAAGATGGAATATAGATTGTTTCATTCTTCATTGCTTCAGGAAGGATAACTGTGACTAAGGTAAAGAAGGGAGCAATGAAACTATACAATATGGATTTTTACTGGATTTTACAGCAGTCTTGCTCCACAAGGCACTGGAAATTAAAAACAAATGAAAGAGCAAGACTGTGTCCACAACCCTAGCCTGTTGCTGGCTGGTCCTTTCCCTTGGCCGAGTGCCATGATCTGGGTTAGGCCACAGCCTGCGGGTCTAGAAACTTGATCTAGTAGTGGAACCAGTGTTGGTTCCAGTATAACATAGACACATGCTGTCAAGGTCCCAGAAAGAACTGGAATGCGGGACCACATGCCACTGCCAGTTTATTCATTTACCATGAAAAATGAAACTATGAACTAGGTAGGTTATTTATGTTGGTCTGAGCAGGGAATTACTTTGCTGCTGGAGAAACTCACTTATGCCTGTCTGGGGTTACTTAGTGAGTGTGGAAATAGAAAGAAAATGACTAGTTCCATAGTTTGTTTGCTGAAATGGAGACCGGTACCTGTATACAGTGCCTGGTAGGCACCAGTCAAGTAAGCCCTGCCTCCCCATGGTCGGTATTTAGCTGGACAGACATTCATTTTTGAAGCTTCCTTTATTGTCTCTTCTTCCTTAACATATGATGAGATTAATTCAATCAAATTACTGCCCCATCTGGAAGTAATTCTGTTTCTCTAACAGTGTTTGCAAATCTCCATCGGAACCCATGTCAGTTAATTTTGAAAAAGTTAAGAACATAAATCATACCAATATGTAGCTTTTACGTGGTCAAAGATTTAATTAACTCATTAGAAGAAGCACCAGGGAAACCCCCGATTTAAAGAGTACAAGAGACTTAACTAGAGAGTCGGTAAAAGAAGAGATGCCAGAATGAGCTTAGCAAGTTCCATACAAAATGGGTTCGTGTTCTACTGGACAATAAAGCCATACATTTTGGGGTTACTTTTTCATTCAAATATTGTTTACCTCCACCAGACAAAATAATCTGTAACTGCCAATCTTCTACAAGTGAAATTCTAACTTTACAAAGTTTATGCCTGTTCTATAAAGACTCAAGATCTTTTTTTTTTCCCCCAGCACTTGGAATTGAACATGGGGCCTTCTCCAGTCCTCTTGAAAAAAGAAATTTTAAAGTTTTGAGACAGAGTCTCACTAAGTGACTAATTTGCCTAGACTGGCCTCAGACCCTGCCTCTCTTTTCCAAAGTGCTGGGCTTGCAAGTGTGAGTCACCACACACAGCTTCTGCATTAAACTTTTTTAAAAAATGTCCTCCTACACTGTCAGATGAACCGGCTCAAATAGGACATTGCAAAGGTGCACAGTTATGTTGTTGCCTTATTTGTGAGCTCTGGGAAAATGTTTCTTAATAGACATCGCAGTTCTACTCCCGGAAAGCAATTCCATTTCCTTGTTCGCGTGCTCTCTGGAGGAAGGTAGTGATGGATGTGGGCCAAAGCGGAGAGAATTTTTCACCTGTCTACTTCTTTCCAACTGGAATGATTTGGCCTTAAGGAGGGTTTGTATCTGCTTGTTGCCTAATTGAGTAGCTTGGGGTTCGTGACTGAATAAAAGCAGAGATGTGAATATGACTACTGGCATTTACATGGTCTCGGCAGCTGGCCTTGAGTTTTGTTTATTTAGGTTGGATTCTCAGTGCATGCAAAACTCCAGTGCCATGTAGCCCCACACCCTGCTGTGTTAACCATGTAAAGCAGTTGAAAGTGCTGAAACCCGTGGTCAGAGCAGATGATAGCCGTATAAGAAGGGTGTTTCTGAATTATTGCTTCATAGAAAGCATCTACTGGGGCATACCCATAGCGTCTACTGGGGCATACCCATAGCGTCCACTGGGACATACCCATAGCGTCCACTGGGGCATACCCATAGC